>JAOTON010001380.1:0-268182 GCA_034440635.1 Lepas anatifera | reverse complement strand
GGATTATGGATAATATAGAGCGATTTGTTGATCCCCTGAGTGAGAATGTGATGTAACCTAACCCATCACCACTACATATATATGGCTCAAGGGCATTATATAGCAAACTGGAAGGAAAAGGCACCAAAGGGGGGAAAGCCGTAGTCATCGATGACTTATCAGAAAAATAATACATGTGCTGCGCAAAATGCTGCTCAGTCGTATCACTGGTCTGCAAAGCAGGTGACTGTACACCTTTTTGTTCCATACTGGATTGAGGATGGAGTCCGGCGCAGTAGAAGTTTTTTTTAAGTGACGACTTAAAGCACTCTCACGTCATGGCTCATATCTTGCAGCACAAACCCGTACCTTGGCTACGCACCCACATGCCAAGTTTGAAGAAAACACATTACGTATCAGACGGGTGCGGTGGCCAATACAAAAACAATTTTCACTTTATCAATGCTTGTTATCATCCAGACAGACTTTCAAATACCATGTGAATAACGCTTTTTGCTACCAGCCACGGGAAGAACGCCTGTGACGGAGTTGGCGGTAAAGTTAGAAGAAGAACAGCCAAGGTAAGCAAGGTAAAGGAGAGAAGAAAAGGATCAGATCTTGGATCTTCTATTGATGTTCTCTTTTCTGACGCAATACTTCGACACCACAATCCATTTCGCGTTTGTCAGTAGAGAGGAGGTCTTTGAAATGTCAAAACGACTGATACAGTGGTACAGCTCGGCGTTGAAGATCAAGGGCACCCAACGGTTTCATCGTTTCACACCCGTAAACCTGAACACCATGCAGGTGCGAGAGCTCTCTGAAGACATCGACGGAACCAGTGGCAGATCTAGCCGGTCGGTTTGGGAGGAGCAAACCAAAGTCAAAAAGGAAAAAAGAGAAAAACGTCACGCAGTGAAAAATTGTGCTACAATAATATGATTTGACAGTAGGATTTGGGATATTTGAGCCAAAAGGCAAAAAACGTCACGGGGTGAAAAAGTATGGGCACAAAATACTTTTTTCTATCCAAGACCCAATATTTACACTGAACTTAGCTGGTTCTGTTTGAAGTTGAGAGTTGAAGCACCGAAATCTTGCTTATAAATTAAAAATGAGTCGGGGCATAAAGCAGGTCGACTGCTTGGGGGAGGGGGCAAAAACATAGTTTTTGCCCCCTAGCTTTCCATTTGGGGGACATGCCGTTTTTTGCTTCCCCCTGGATCCGCCACTGGACGGAACAGAGCTGCCTACTGTGACAGCGTAAGGTCAGCTCAGCACAAAGACAGCTCATGGAGGCGCCGGCTCCCGTATTTCGGTGCATTGTTGCAAACCGGTGTCCGGTGTACATACATACATATTTTTCCACGTGTTGACAAATGCTTGCTTCCTTTAACTTCAAGGAGAGTAAAATCGCGCAAAGATATCGTCAAGGAGAGAGTATTGCTCTAGTACTAACTCGCGAGTGGAAAATGCTTGCTTCGGTCCGATGCAGAAAAAACTTATTTGAATCGACGCGATAGGCGAGTTCTATATATGAACACGGGAAACCACGATTGCCTTATTTGGCTTTCTTCAGACTTCTAGCACTGTTCCTATTGTATCACCATTTTGTCCCACTACCTTTCCAATATGCTGTCGAAGCCCCAGCGACGAGTTATCATCATCCTTTAAAGCACTGTAATGAGCATTAACACGCAGTCGGACAGGGCTTAAGCATAATTACCCGAGGTGGCCGAAAACCCTTCATGGCAGAAAAACAACATCGATGAGCGAGTTAATTTTGGAAAGAACTTTGAAAATCTGTCCTCTATGTTTACGCACTGACTGACCTACAGGCTTACAAAATCAGATGTATATTTCTAAATAGCCATAATCTGCGGTCACATAAGCACCGCCACCGGAAAAAAGTGGGGCCAGTCAAACTTAAACCTGATGCTGACAAAAACCTTTCCATGATATGACCAAAAACTGTTCAAATTTGGGCTCCTCGATGCCCTCCACAGTTACCGTTTATGCAAATTTCAGGTTTTCTCCCATTTTGACTGAGATAAGGAAATTTTGGGCCAAAAAGTGGGGGCCAGGCCCCCTGGCCTTCTTTTCCGACGCCTATGTGCGGTCACACCAGTTCAAATGCATTGCAGACCTAGCGATGCGACGAAAACGTAGCATCGTCAGAGTTGTATGTTAAGATCATTTCACTAGATCATAGGTTACAGACCAAGGTCATATAAACATTATCGCAATTGTTGATCGCACAGCTTTCGATCACATGACGTTCCCTGGCAATACGTGTATGATGTTTTTATGTTACAGCTGAGGTTACAGAATGATAAGTTCCAGGTCACAGGCCAAAGACCGTGGGTCAAGGTCAAACTCATTGATTGCTTAATGGTTGCTTCTATGCAAGCTTCAACGTATGTGCATCCATTATGGAAATATCTCACGTTGTTGTGTCATTGTCAATTACCTTGACCGACCTCGACCTAAATATTCCAGAGAACAATTTATATCTTCTCTTTATGAAATTTGCCCGCTCAAAGTGTATTCGCGACTTTGTTTCGCACAGTAACGGCATTTCGCTAAGTGTCAGGTACGGCCTACATTTGACCTCTATGACCTCATTTGACCTTGAGGATACTGGTCTAGGTCCATGAAATCTAGCCTAAAAAACACATTCTACAGCCCTCACAAAACCCGCAACACGCGTTTTGCTAACCCTCTTAATTGGTGAAATCTCAGGGGAGGCATTTCGGGACCCCTTCATTACGTGTTGATGCCAGGCTACCCTCCACTAAGCGTGTTAAAAACACTAGTAGATATAAAAAAACGGATGTTCTAACCTATTTTGATGGAAGGAGAAAAGTTCAATCTTTAATTTGGAATATGCCATTTTGAACAAAAGGTGTACCAGCAAATTTTGAATGTGACCCTAGGTCAAGGTCAAATCACAACTTTTTTCACAAGTGACCTAGGGTCAAACAGACTTCAGATTCGAGTTCTTCGGCGCATTTCAGACAGGAAAATATATACTTTAAGCATATTTCATCAGTCTCTGTGGGTTTTATGATCACCTAAAAATGCACTGTAGCAGATTTTCAAAAAAATGCCTGAGGCAATAACTTCTAAAGTTTTACTCCAATCGAGCTAAAACTTTCAGATTCGTCTTTACGGCCCATGAGAACCCTATAAAATTATTTTGAAGAAAATCGAAGAGGTATCGTGTAGATTTGCCATTTGGCTGGTCGATTGGTGCTGGAATTGCCCTCACGTAATATGGCGCGACACCTGATATATGCAGACACCTCGACCATCCTTGGCGGCTGAGAGCCCATCCACCATCCGACATTATCTCCGTGAGGCCAGCGAGTGGAAGCGTAGAGAGTCTGCACCGCGCGGAGATTCAACAGACAGAATCATGATTCAGAATCATGAACAGACAGAATCATCATTTACATATGAAAGAATGCCAAACATTTCTTTTAAAACAGTTCAGTAGCTTAAACCTATAACATCAAAAATTATTCCATAAAAATAGTTTTCCAAAACGCTTTTGAAATAGAAATAGGTATAGGACTTAAAAGAAATACCATCAACCAATCAGATGCCCAGTCCTTATAGGATCTGGTCACGTGGGCTTATCTTACATCAATGTGATGTCATCACGGCTATCAATAAGCTATCGATAAATACCATTTCAAAAACCGCGGTAAACGCAGAGATATGAGTACAAATTCTATAACACTAAATACCGCAGCGGTCAGGCCCGAGATTACCCTATAGATTATAATTAATAATTGTTCGTTATTGAATGATTGCATTGCAGCGAAAATGATACATTAAAAAGATACGGGTAGTGCGATCCAGAAGAGCCTCTTTGAGGCATGAAGAAAGTTTTTGGTGGTTTTTCGGACGAGGAGAGTTGTCGCCGCTCCGGTCTCGTGGATCAACATATCGTCGGTTATCTGTACGTAAAATATTTTGAGCCTTTGATGTGGTCAATTGAGATCAGGGGCGGATCTAGGGGGGCCGCGGGGCCGCGGCCCCTCGCTGGTAAGGCGCCCCCTCGGCACTAAGGCACCCTCGGGGGCCGCCTCCATTTGCTCCACATTTGTATGCCTAACGGAAATACTGGCGCCCCGTGGTAATTCTGCTGCATGCAAATACCACATTTTGAAACCCGCCCTGTATCACTGGCACCCCCATGGTGCATCATTGGTGCCCTTGTTTCACTCCACCGACGCTCCCAAGCCTCTTTTACCTCTTGACATCCCGGTATATACTACCGGCGCCCCACTCTCCACTACAAGCGCCCCCATCTTCTAAAAATCCGCTCTATATCACTGGCGTCTCCATGGTGCAGCATTGATGTCTCGTTTTTGCTCCAGCGGCGCCCCGACGCGTCACTGTGGGCGCCCCATCTTTGGAACCCCACATGTACCACCGGCGCCCCCATTGGGCATCATTGGTGTCTTCTGTGTACTTCACCGGCGCCCCACGCTTCACCGTGAGTGTCTATGCTTTTAGAGCTGATCTTCACCATTGGCGCCCCCGTGGTACATTATTGGTGCCTTTCTGCTCAAATGGCGCCCCCATACCTCACCGAGGGGTTTTCACATTTTATCAGCCCGTTTTATGCCAGTGAGCCCCCACTCTCTCGCCCCGCTAAGTACTACTGGATCCCCACTCCCCACTACGGGCGCCCCCACCTTCTAACAAAATGCTCTATACCACTGGCGCCCCCCTGGTGCATCATTGGTACCTTCGCTTCACCCACCGGCGCTCCCAAGCCTTATCGTGGGCTCTCCCACTTCTTGGCATCCCGCTATAAACTATTGGCGCGCCAATCCTCACTACGGGCGCCCCCACCTTCGGAAAATCCGCTCTATACCACTGGCGCCTCCATGGTGCAGCATTGATGTCTGGTTTGTACTTCAACGGTGCCCCCACGCGTCACTGTGGGTGCCCCATGTGCTGAAACCCCGCATGAACCACCGGCATCCCCATTGGGCATCATTGGTGTCTTCTGTGCACTCCACCGGCGCCCCCACGCTTCACTGTGGGCGCCCCCTGCTTTTTGGACCCGCTCCTTACCTCTGGCTCCCCCATGGTGCATAATTGGTGTGTTTCTTTTCAATCTCAAACGGCGCCCCCATCCCCCATTGAGGGGGTCTTCACCTTTCAACAGCACTTCCTATACCACTCGAGCCCCACCCTTATGATGCATTATTGTTGTCTGCTTTTAGCGTTATGGGCGCCCTCCCCAGACCATCTTTAGACACATCGGTCTGTATCACTGGCGCCCCCATAATTAACCATTGGTGCCTGTGCTATGCTCCACCGGCGCCTTCATCTCCCGCCGTGGGCTCATCGGGAGCGCCCCCAAATTTCGACAAACCGCTCGGTCTGGCGGCCCCCATGATACACATTGGTGCTTTTCTTTCGCTCCATTGGTGCCCCCACACTTCACTATAGGCGCCCACACATTTCTGCTGATTAGTTGATGCATCATTGGTATCTTACTTTTGCTCTACCGGCGCCCAGCACCCCCACCTTCTACCCCTGCCACGCGGCACTATGGGCGCCCCATTTTTTGACAGCATGCCCTGTGCCTCAACCGCCTCCATGGTGCTTGATGGGTGCCTATCGTTAGCTCCATGAACACACCAACACATCCCTGCCAGAAACCCCATGCAGCTTCTCTTTACTTTGCATTTCTTGCATCCCAAACGTGGCCCGTTGTCTTACCAGCGCCTCCCCTTACAGCTCCCACAAATTTCACTAAATGCAAGTACCCCCAAGCTGTATCACCGGAAGCTCCAAACTTCAGCTTCGGTTTCTCCTTGATGACCAAATTGCGCCGTCAGCGCTCTTCCCATGCACCGTCTTCTCCTCCCTGTTCCCCAACCAGTGCCCTATTCGTGTACCCCCCTTCTACCCTGTTGTTACCCTACCAGTGTCCCTATGATGGATTATTTGCTCCCACAGACGCTCAACTGACGGTTCCACGCCTATGTGCTGCAGGCGCCCCTTGCCTGCACCACCGGTATCCATAACTCCAGTCTCGGTATCACCTCGGTGAAGTATCAGGGTCCCCCGATGCACTATCACCATTACCATCCCTCGCCCGAAAGCCCAAATAACTAACTGACTAACTCACCACACTTCCCCGGCTATAGACCACCGGCGTCCCACAGGGTGTACCACCGTACCACACTGAACTTTTGGCACTCCCATGCTGCATCACCGCTGGACTCATTTATATACCTAAGCGCTCCCTCATATATCATGCCCCCGGGTCACTAATAGGCGTCACACTTCAACGTGGACCACCCTCATATATTTTTTGGCGCCCTCTTCTTTGTGGTTAGGCGCCCATATTTCACGATTGGCCGCCCTTTTCAGCTCTAGAGCGCCCCACTGCAACATGGACCACCCGTGCCTACCTTTGGCCGCCCCCTTCTGCATGATTGTTCTCCTGTTCTCCACTATTGGTCGCTCCTCTGCAGATCTAGGGCGCCTCACTTCAATGTGGACCCCTCACTCACCTCCGGACGCCCTCTGCTTTATGGTAGGGAACCCCATATTTCACGTTTTGCCACACTTTTTCAGCGCTTGACGGACCTCTGCGACGTGGACCACCGTCATTTACCTGCATGCGCCCTGAACTTTGTGACTGGGCTCCCCGTTTTCACAATTGACCCGCTTTTCAGCCCTAAGGCGCCCCACTGCAACATGGACTGCCCTCATCGATTTTTAGCTGCTCTCTTCTGTATGTTTGTGCGCACCTTCTCCGCCGCTGGCCGGTCTTGTGCAGCCTTAGAGCACCCCACTTCACCGTGGACTGCCCTCATTCACCTCTGGCCGCCCTCCGCTTTGTGGTTCAGAACCCCAATATCATGATTGACCGTCCCTTTTAGCTCTAAAGCGGCCCACCGTAAAATTGATCGCTCTCATCCACTTTTGACTGCCCTCTAGTGCATGATTGCGCACCCATTTTCCACAATTGTCTGTTCTTTCTTAGCCTTGGGGCGCCCCACTTTTACGTGTACCGCCTTCAACTTCGGATGTCCTCTACTTTGTGTTCGGGTGTCCCAATTTCACGATTAACCGCTCTTTTTCAGCCTTAGGGCATCCCACTGCAACGTGACACTCCCATGGCACTTGGACAGCTCTCAGCTTTGAGTGGTAACAATTGCCCTGAGTTCTTTTAATGTTTGCTTTGGGTATCGATCAGTGTCACTTTGGGGGATGAGGTGGCTTAGTGGATAGCACCATTGTCTTCTAAGCCACTGGTCCCGGGTTCAAGTCCCGGCGGAGCCTCTGAATAAGTCGATCTGATCCCCAAAATCCCTTTCAACAGGGTGAGAGTTGGCGACGCCGTATGACCATGGCAGTTGGTGCGTCGTTAAACCCCAACAATTATTGTTATTATAGTGTCATTTTGCTCCGTTACCACGCAGGGTCCCACAGGGCGCATTCATGCCCATCCGATGTGTGGTCTTGTGCCCGTCCGATATGTGGTTGTGTTGTCTTTTGCGACAAGAACATGCTACGATGGAATATAGGGGACTGGTAAAAATAATGCTTCTTGTGAAGCAAATTTTGAGCACCTATACCAATATCCCTTACATGTGTTTAAAAAACATTCCGGATCTATTGATAACCCTATAAGCTGTTGACTTCGATCATTTACTTATTTTGCCGAGGTGTTTTTTTCGCAGTGCCACTAATGAAAGGCTGTGTCCAGACAGCAATGCGAAATTCCCACGTCATCTGTGTAAGAAAAACATTGAGAGCTCGGCAGGAGGCACCTGCAGAATTTTGGTTGCATCCTCTCCCACAAGTTTGTAAACAGCAAAAAGTTTCGCCTTATGTAGAATATTATGGATCTATCACTATCCGCTCTGCGCAGACAGGGTAAACTGCAACGACTGGTTTCCAAAGGCCGTCTTTGCGCAAAGTCTGCTTCAAAACGTAATCCAGGTAGAAGGTACCCTGTTTCATTGTTGCTTGTTTAACTAGAAGCACTTTTAGAAATTCTTCCTTTTCTTGGCAACGTGTTTTTTTTTAATCGGCACTTTTTCAAATGACATCACAAATACGCAGAATTAGTATCACAAAGATCCATGATACCAAAGGCTGAACCCAAATGGTAGTCTGACCGCCCCCGGAGACTTCGCTTCCGATTATCGAAATCCTGGATCGTCCATGTACCCAGCCCTCTCGGTTGTTGATCAGTGATAGATAAGCTCGGTCAGTGCTTGTCAGGTGCGATCTCTAACATCATCACCTTGGATAGGTTGAGCTTGCGGCCGGTTTGATAGAGCTGGAAAATGCCTTGGTGATCGGAGAAGGAGAGTTGATTGGGTGATGAAACTAAAGTAGGGAGCAACAGAAACGTAGCAAAAGGGTGGGGCGACTAGCGCAGTCGCATGAAAGGCACTCGAAGGGAAAAGATCGCGCGAAGGGGCAGCCGGGCTACGCCAATCTATGACCAACAGTAAACCTCGGGGGACCAGCATGACTTGCTGTTACAAGCGTGACTCTGCGGCAAGCGACGCCCTATATGTGACCGTCAGGGTCGCGTAGGGGCAGAAGAACACTCTTTTATCAGGTGGGTCACCTGTTTTCAACAGGGCTCTCTGTGACAAGCATGACCAGCACATCATTCCGTGGTCGGCAGGGCCCAATGCAGTCAGAAGAGCCTTCTGTCTGCCACCGAGAATGCCCTCTGTGGCCAGCGGGGGATGCTGTGACAAGTAGGGCCCCCTACGGTCAGCAGGTCCTTTGGGACCAGGAGTCTCCTCGTTATCAATAGGGCAATCTTAGGTCAACAGGGATCTCTGTAATTAACAGATCTTTCGGTCGCAGTCCGGGCCATGTCTTGCCAGCATGTTTTTTGTCGGACAGGGCGATACCATCGGTAACCATAAGAGCACTCTGTATCGTAAATATATATTTGGAACTGAACGCACAGTCTATAAAAGGGTATTCCGGGACCAACAGGTCTTTCCGTTACCAGTAAGGCCTGCCATATTCTTGTGGACGGTCATGAGGTGACCTGAGGTCTAATCAGGAAGTCGCTGGGCCCCCTGCATCTAGGCGGGGAACCATCCATGACGGTCTTTGACTGCTGCGAGTGGGACTGGTGGGACCCTTAAATCCATTAGGATCTAATTTGCCAGTTAGCGAACCCCTGGAGAAAGCCGGAAAGTGTACAAGTGTACACTGTGAACGACTTCGAGTTCACTTTGGTCAGTCGAGGGTCCTATGTCGCTGCCAGAGCACAGCGAAGACAGGACAACGGCCAAAATCTGGTTATAGCTAGTTATAGTTCCTGCAAAAATTCAGGTAGATGCCGCTGAAGGGAGACACAAACACATTTCCCGAGTTGATCGCTGATGTGGAGTATCCCTAAACTGGGCCTCTGCTTGCCTTAGGGTCGCCAGGGGCCGTATCATTATGCCAAGAATACATAAGAATGGGCGCAAGCACGTCGATATTTTATTCTGATTTCCAGCAAGCGCCCGCACTGCGCAGGTGGGACCAAATCAGCATTGTGATCGTACAGCGCACCTTAGATCGGTATGCTGATATTCTGCGTAGGCTAGGTCGGTCTGATCCCTTTGCATCCAGGGTACGCTTGTCCTACGTCGAGCGTGGCTACGCACGGCAGGAGGTCAAAGTACCACATTGAAATACGGCAAGATGCTTGTCTCAGTCAAGTTTTAGGAGGGCATAATATTAGAATATAGCCTTAGAAAGGTTAACAATAACTGGGGTCTTGAAGTAAGCCAAAGTCCATGAACTTAAGTCAAAGATCCTTCTTGGCTGGCTAGCTCAGATTGAAGGGAACTGGGATCATTGCTCTGACCTAGTGGTTTATTAGACCCTTATAGCTAGTGAAGGCCCTGTGTGCTAATCATCATCATATAATCAAAATCAGTAGTCCATGTAACCATCATGGGGCTTCCCAAAGTGTATCGGGATTTGATCTGACATGTCCCGTAGAAACCTAATCCCCAATGACAAACATAGGATCATTGAACGAGACGGGCCTATTCTAAATATTCGTTGGTCTTCTACAAACTGTTTAAGGCTTCTGAAGATAATTTTGATCACCGATTGGGGAGAAAATATTCCCCATGCAGTCTCCCCGGGTCCCAAAGTGTCTTTACTAACAGTGTGTTCCAGTGCATCAAAAAAATAAACGCCAAAGAGGTACAGTCACTTTTTACCACTGTTGAGATGTATTTTAGATACATTCAAAGCTATGTTTCCCATTTTTTTTAAAGAAGATATGAAAACTTATTACCTCTGACCCCCGCCCCAGTGGGGGCTGTTTGATCACCCCCTCCGATTTTTCGGGCGGCAAGAAAAAAACGTCGACGCGAAGCGCCTCTGTACTTGGCACACCTTATTCTTGATTGATTCCGCAAGTTTCCACAAAATTTTAAGCTTGGATCATCTCAGGTCAGGTCATCAGTGCAGGTCAAGTAACCTTACCTCAAAACATGTTGAAGGTGACATAAGTAGGAAATGGGTGAATGTATCGGATTGAAACTTATAACACATAATGGCCCCACCGAGTTCTCCAAAAATTCCGGGATTTTTCATATCGATGACCTAAGGTCAAATACGGACCATGACCTCTCCATTGGAAATACAGAGGAAAACAGAAAATGGACTGTATTTGTGTAGATAAAGGTGATAATACCATCATATACTCTAAATCGAAGTATCCTAGGCCCCTTTTAGGTTCATGTTGCAATGTTTGACCTGTGACCTCTGAGAAGTCATCCGTAGCTACTTAAGCAGTTTTCAGACTTAGGTCAATAACTTTGCATGAAATGATGATACAGCTTTTATGTTTATACCATGGTGTTTGAATTGCTATTGCCAGTCGATTGATAATTATATGGACTATGCTAAGTTAAAAAGTGACCTTGACCTGTCCTGAGGTCAGGTGATTTGTGATTTGACCTAGTATGCTCATATTATACATCATTCGATTCGCCGTGACGAGAGAGAGCAAACAGTGCCTACAACATTATTCTAACTCAACGCTGTCAGACGCTAGAGTCCAACAGTTTTGCTCAAAATGCCAACTTCTTTGACCTACCATGACCTCAATGTTGACCTGAGCCAAAAAGTGACGGATATAGTGTCTTCATGAATTTGTATGAGCTATCCACCAGGGTTCGCGTTTTTTTTCGCTATCCTGCATAGGGGCCGAGTTCAAGAGAGGGTGTTCAAACACTCCCACCAGGGCGAAGGTGACCCGGAGGCCCACCGGGGCGCGGGTTAACTGATTCAGTTCGAAAAAATACTTCAAATGGGTAAAGAACAAAAAATTTGGCGCCCCCAGCCGGCCTAAAAATGGTGCCCCTGGCCATGGAAGTGGCGCCCCCCCAGCGCTGCGGCCCTCCCTAGCGAAAAATCCTGGATCCGCCCCTGATTGAGATTTCCTTAGAGGTAAAAATGCATGCGTGAAAAGTTAATGAAACAATTTGAATATTTGCCATCCATAGTTGCTGGCCATCAATGCTTATTGAGGTTTTGTTTAGTGAGTGTAGTGAGTTAGTCAAGCACTAATCCTATCAAATATGGGCCACGCATTCAATGTTTCTGTTCTGCATTAATTAGGTTCATGAAGTTGCCAGGAAGCAAATTGTATGCTTGGTTGATAACTATTCATTTTGGCCCACTATTATAGCTGCGGTCTCGTTCCGTCTCTCGACACCAATCAGCGAGCAGCATTGAGTCCCAGTCTACAAAGTATGGCAGCAGGCCAGACGAGTTGCACCAGCCACCTAAAATCATTGCACCGGCAGACACCAAGAATTCACACCAATCTATCATATCAGTGGGGGAAACTGTGGTCAGCGTTCCCAAAAATAGCTACGTTCCCAATAATGGGAATATTGA
Organism: Lepas anatifera; assembly: GCA_034440635.1. Taxonomy (NCBI): domain Eukaryota; kingdom Metazoa; phylum Arthropoda; class Thecostraca; family Lepadidae; genus Lepas; species Lepas anatifera. The sequence goes on along the minus strand of JAOTON010001380.1, from coordinate 256,272 downwards.
CCCATATTTGGGAACGCTTCTTCCATAAATGGAAACGCACGTTCCCAAGGATGGGAACGCCCGGAACGATGTTTTCAGAAAACACAACAGGAGCTTAGAAAAGACAAGGGGAATCTTTCTACCTGGTCAATTTTAACTCTTCTTAAAATTTGAGGGGGAGTTCTACTTTGAATTAGAAAATCTGTCTTTGAACCCTCCCTCAAATATTCGTCTAAACTGCGCGATTCAGCCCCAACGGTAAAGAACGATGGAAAGATTGCTCTGAAACTGTGCAGCCAGGCAGGTATTATTTTTTAGATAATTTTGGGGAAATTCAATGAAAAAATAGTAGTATAAAACAAAATTCCAAAATTGTAGACGGAAAAATATTTCTCTTGGCGTCACACAGTTGCTGCCCACCATGTGCTGACGAATGAGGAAATAGAGGAAAACCGTGCCTTTCATCTGCTTACGAAGTAAGTAGTGCTTAAAAGTGGTATTTTCGCATTTTCTAAGCTTTTTTATATTGATTTGTATCAGAAAGTTTTTAGATTCTGTAGTTTTTGTCCCCAAGATCGTTTGAATTATTCCGTAGTGTTTTGATGAATTATGGTGCGCCGATGCATCAACTCGATATTTTCTACTGGGGTGCTTCATTCATAGGCAGATCCAGGCGGGGAAAGAGGGTCACGTTTCCCCCGATCGACCCTCGGCGCCCCTCCCCCATCGACCCTCGGAACCCCCCTATCGACCCTCAGCGACCCCCTGATCAACCCTCGGCGCCCCTTGAAATGGTCACGGCGCCCCCTGAAAGGTCGATGGCGAACCCCTGAAAGGGACCTCCGAACTTGGTCTCAGGGGCCCCCAAGCTTGGTCTCAGGGCCCCCGAGCTTGGTCTCAAGGGGTCCCCGAGCTTGGTCTCACGGGCTTTCCGAGCCTGATCTCAGGGGCCCCCAATTATCGGTATCGAGGGCTCTAGAGTGCCAAACATGGATCTCGGTGGGCCCCTGAGCTCGGTCTCAGGGGCCCCTGAGCTTAATCTCACGGGCCTTTCGATCTTGGTCTCAGAGGCCCCTCGAGCTTGGTCTCAGGGGTCCCCCGGGCTCGGTCTTAGGGGCCCCCGAGCTCGGTCTCAGGGCCCCTAGGCTGGTCTCAGGGGACCCCGAACTTGGTCTCAGGGGGCCCCTGATCATCGGTATCGAGACTCTAGGGAACCAGACCTGGATCTCGGGGGCCCCTGAGCTCGGTCTCAGGGGCCCCCCGAGCTTGGTCTAAGGGGCCCCTGAGCTTTCGTCTCACGGGCCTTTCGATCTTGGTCTCAGGGTCCCCCTAGCTTGATCTCAGGGATCCCCGAGCTTAGTCTCAGGGGCCTTTCTATCTTGGTCTCAGGGGACCCTCCGAGTTTGGTCTCAGGGCGCCTCCGTGCTCGGTCTCAGGGGCCCCGAGCTTGGTCTCAGGGGCCCCCGAGCTTGGTCTCAGGGGACCCCCGAACTTGGTCTCAGGGGCTCCCGAGCTTGGTCTCACGGACCTTTCAATCTTGGTCTCAGGCGGCCCCCTAGCTTGGTTTCAGGGACCCCCGAGCTTAGTCTCAGGGGCCTTTCTATTTTGGTCTCAGGGGGACCTCCGAGTTTGGTCTCAGGGGCCCCCGAGCTCGGTCTCACGGACCTTCCGAGTTTGGTCTCAGGGGGCCCCTGATCATCGGTATTGAGGGCTCCAGAGTACCGAACATTGATCTCAGGGGCCCCTGAGCTCGGTCTCAAGGGCCCCCGAGCTTGGTCTCAGGCCCCCCCCGAGCTTTAGTCTCACGGGCCTTTCGATCTTGGTCTCAGGGGTCCCGAGCTTGGTGTCACGGGACCCTCCGAATTTGGTACCAGGGGACCCCCGAGCTTGGTCTCAGGCCCCCGAGCTTGGTCTCAGAGGGCTCCTCGAGCTTGGTCTCAGGTCCCCCCAAGCTTGGTCTCAGGGGCCCCGGGCTTGGTCTCAGATGACCCCAAGCTTTGCATCAGGGGGCCCGAGCTTGGTCTCGGGGGGCCCGAGCTTGGTCTCACGGCCTTTCGATCTTGGTCTTAGTGGGCTCCAAAGCTGGTCTCAGGGATCCCCGAGCATTGGTATCGATGGCTGCGGAGCAGCGAACATTGATATCGGGAAGTTGAGGGGGGACAATATTGATCTCGGGGTGCCCCCCGACTATCGATATCGAGGTGACTTATGAGCGAGGCACGAGAATTGGCCCCATGGGACCCAGAGTTTGGGCTCAGGGTCCCCGAGCATTGGTATCGAGGGGCTCCAGAGTACCGAGTATTAGTCTCGTGGAGGGGGCCTCCGAATGTTGATCTGGGGGCCCCCGAACAACGGTGTCGAGTTACTCCTGAGAAAAGCGCAAGCATGGGCCTAAGGGTGCTCCCGAACCTGATCTAAGTGGAACCCCGAGCTTAGTCTTAGGAGCCCCGCGGATCAGTATCCAGGGGCTCCGGAGTATTAGTATTCGAGGGGGATGCAATGCTTTCAGGGACCTCCAAGTGCTGATCTCGGCGGGCCCCCGAATGTGTGGATGCAGTGGCCTAGCCAAGGGGTTCTAGGAGTCCGAGGACCCCCCTTTGGATTAATCTGAACCACTGCAAAGCATTCTCTGATCACGGGGCCCCCCAGAATCAGTCTCAGAAGCCCCTGAAGGTCAGTCTCAAGACCCCCAAAAGTAGATTTCAGGGTGTCCCTGAGAGTTAGTCTCAGGGGATCCAGAAAGTTGGTCTTAGGGGCCCCGAGAGTCGGTCTCAGGGGGCCGAGCTCGTCCCAGGGTCCCCCAGAGAGTGGTTCTCAGGGCCCCGCGACAGTCTATTTCAGGGGGCTCCATGAGAGTCAGTCTCAGAGAATCCCAAGAGTCGGTCAAGGGGACCCCGAGAGTCAGTCTTAGGGGACCCCCGATATTCGGTCCCATAGTCTTACGGGCGTCTCTCTCAGGAGTCAATATTTACTTTCAGGTGGCCCCGAGAGTTAATCTGGGGGTCCGAGAGTTAGTCTTATTTGATCCGCAGAGTGCTAATCTCAGGAGACTCCCGAGGGGTAATCTTGGGAACCCTCGAGAATTAGCCTGAGGCTGTGCCCCCCACCCCCTAGTTGTTGCATAAGAGGCCCCGAGAATCAATCTCAGGGAGCACGTAAAAGTTAGTCTCAGAGTGCTCCCGGGAGCTAGTCTACGGTTCGTCCAAGAGCTAATTTTGGGGTTTTGAGAGTAATTCCCAGAGGTGCTCCCTGAATTTTGGTCTCACGGCCCCGAGTTAGCCTTAGGCCTCTGAGGGCTAATCTGGGCTTCCGAGAGGCAGTCTCAGGAGTGCCGTGCCAAATACTCAGTCTCAGGGATGCTTCCACGCCTCCCTCCTCGAGTGTTAGTCTCAGGGGCGCCCCAGGGTTAGTCTCAGAGGGCTGTCGGAAGTCGTTCCCAGCTTCCCGCCCCACCCCAGAGACAGCCTCAGGGGACCCCCAAGAGCTTATCTGGATGGCCACTAGAGTCAGTCTCAGCCCCCTCTCCCAGAGCAAATCTGGGGGGCCCGATAAATAGGCCCAGAGGTGCTGCCGATAACTAATCTAGGGAGCCCCGAGAGATTCTCAGGAGTCCACAATTTTGGTTAAGAGGCGCCGTGAATCAGTATCAGACTCCCTGAGATCTAATCGGGAGAGGGGCCGGAAATTAACCTTGTGAGTAGCGCCAAGTGTTGGTCTTAGGCGGCCCCAGAGCTAGTCTCAGGTTCCCCAAGAACTGATCTCGGAAGCCCGAGTTATTTTCAGGAGACCTTTCAGTTCTAGTGTAAGGAGGGCCGGAGAGCTAATCTCAGAGATCCGACAATTAGTCTCACGAGGTCTCCAGGAGTTAGTCTCAGGGGTCCCTTGAAGCTGCCCTCGGGTGTCCCCAAAAGCTAATCTCAGCGAGCATTCCTCTCCTTCATCCCCCTCCCCTCAAAGTTATCCTCAGGGCCCCACGAGAGTAAGTTCCAGGAAGTCCCAGTAGGTAGTCTCATGGTACCCCCCAAATGCTGGTTTTGGGGGACGTAAGTACTGATTTGCGAGAAAAGTGTTGTTTTCGGGGGTCCCCAGATACTGGTTTCGGCGCCGTGTCAAGTGCTAGGCCCCTGGAGATCTCTGCTCGAGCCAGGGGTCAGGGGGGGCGGTGGATGATGGTCCTGGATGGCTTAACACTGGCATAGCAATACAAGCCCTGTACAAAGCCTATGATAGACCTAAAGTCCAAGGAAGTACTCACCTCCCCAAGCCACCGGGATCTCCAACCAATGGCTAGGGAGGAGTAAGTGAGTGGTTTCATCAGTAGGACCGTCCATGGAATATGTTTTATATAGCATCTGGGGCACACCCATATATCCTTTTTATTGAGCGTCCTTTTTCCTTTCCATTTCTTTTATATTTTAGAATACAATCCAGAGATATCGCTTGAGATCCTAGGCTCAAAGAAGATTTTCGAAAATCATATGCCTCGGAAAATTTATATTTTCCATTGCGTACCCAAAAAGACAAATTGAAGCATGTCGATCAGGCACCATTACTGAAGGAAAGGCAAAAATTAATCTAATTTTAGCATCAATAAGAGCAAGTCGAACAGGGAATTTGGAACTTCAGCTGATTTTCAATCTATTAGCTTAGTCCCAATAACTACCGTCCTAAATATTCTGAAATAAACAACTTTCAAATATTTTCGTAGGAAACCAGACAAACAAGGGCAATGACAGAAATTGATGAGCATAAAAAATATGAAAGGTTTAAAATAACCATGACAGAGTAATCCAAGGCGATAGTTATCTCAGGCGCCTATTGTTTTGGTAATTTGCTCATTTACAATATAGCAAGGGTATGGGACACGAAAAATGTATTAAATTGTTCAACAATAGTTTCAATCGCTACATGCGGTCCAGTTACATCTAGGTTCAACGGCGTAGGGCACTAAATTTCGAGCGACACGGCCCAAATTGGGTACACCACCTGGAAATCAAAAGGGCACCCTGGCAGTGATGGGGGGCACGTGCCCCCCTGTGCCCCCTGGCTGCACCCCTGGACAGTATATCAACTCCGGGAGGCATTAAATAAGCTCAGGGGGCCCGGATCAGCTCAAGGGGCACTAAAACAGCTAATAGGGCACCAGACAAGCTCGGAGGCATCAGACTAACTCAGAGAGTATTATATAGGTTCAGAAGGCACACTCATTTTCTCAGGGGGGCACCAGATTGACTACGAGGGCACCAGATCAGCTCAGAGGGCATATGATCAGCTCCAGGGGGCACCAGATGAGCTCCGCCCGTACGATTATTGGCGACGATGAGGCATTATCTGGGAACGGATTACGTGCCTATACTCTTTCCAGGTGCTTGGAAAGGCGACAGAATGCCCCAGCTGACCAAAAGAGGCACTTAATTTTCAAACAATAGTTGAAATCGCTAAATGCAGTCTAGTTCCATCGAGGCTCAACGGCGTAGGGCACTAAATTTCGAGCGGCATGGCCCAAAGAGGGCACACCACCTGGCAATCAAAAGGGCACCCCGGCACCGATGGGGGGCACGTGCCCCCTGTGCCCCCCCTGGCTGCGCCCCTGAAAGTGCCCCCTCCCCCTCCTGAGATTCCAGAAACCAAGAGGGTTAGAAAAAATCCATCAAAGAGTGGGTGGAGGTGGAGGAGGTGATAGTGATTTACGTTAGAGTAAAGCTTGATTGACCTAGGTCAATATCTTCAAAATCAAACGAGGTCGTAAAAGTCAAATGCGGGCCTTGCTGGGGATCTATTGGAAAATGCCCTGATAAAGCGGAAAAAGTCAGGAATACACCAAAAGCGGACTAAGATCATAAATGGAAGGTCCCTCATAATGTTCTCTGCAATAATGAGGTCAATGGCCTAGGACGTAACAATATGTCATATTCCCAATAATATACAATATAACTGGCACTATAACAGCATTTGGGCAGGAAATTAGGGCTTGAACTTGAAAAATACTTTTGACCTTGACCTGTGACCTTGACGTTGACATTGAGTAGCCTTAACAATGAAGTTACAGCACAATATTCATCATACTGAATAATGTAATCTGACCGGAATACTGGGGTCAATGACATTGACCTGTGACATTTAACCTTGAATTGGCCTTCATTTGGGTTTACGGCTTGGCCACCCGCACCAAGAGAGAGCAGAGGGATGTGCCGAGCTGTTTTTTGATGGTGTGGTGCTGAATGTTGTCTTTGTTGTGTCGTGACTGCTACGCTTTTTGACCTCGTGAACGGAGTGAGTAGGCTGGCCACTGAAGTGTCTAGTAGGCCACTGAAGTGTCTAGTAGGCCACTGAAGTGTCTGGTAGGCCACTGAAGTGTCTCGTAGGCCACTGAAGTGTCTAGTAGGCCACTGAAGTGTCTGGTAGGCCACTGAAGTGTCTGGTAGGCCACTGAAGTGTCTAGTAGGCCACTGAAGTGTCTAGTAGGCCACTGGAGTGTCTAGTAGGCCACAGGAGTGTCTAGTAGGCCACTGAAGTGTCTAGTAGGCCACTGAAGTGTCTAGTAGGCCACTGAAGTGTCTAGTAGGCCACTGGAGTGTCTAGTAGGCCACTGAAGTGTCTAGTAGGCCACTGAAGTGTCTAGTAGCCACTGAAGTGTCTAGTAGGCCGCTGAAGTGTATAGTAGGCCACTGAGGTGTCTAGTAGGCCACTGGGGTGTCTAGTAGGCCACTGAAGTGTCTAGTAGGCCACTGAAGTGTCTAGTAGGCCACCGAAGTGTCTAGTAGGCCACCGAAGTGTCTAGTAGGCCACTGAAGTGTCTAGTAGGCCACTGAAGTGTCTAGTAGGCCACTGGAGTGTCTAGTAGGCCACTGAAGTGTCTAGTAGGCCACTGGAGTGTGTGTAGGTAGAAAGCAAGACAATAGAAAACAGGAATTGCGAGGCGATAAGTGTGGAAAGAAAATGCTCAAGCAGAATGTATGTACCTGTTCATGCTACAATTAATGAATGTGATGGTTAGAAAATAAATTTTGTGAAAGAAGTTGTTGATCCAGATCTTAAAAAGGGTTTTCAGAGCTTCGAAAAGTGTAATTTCTCCACTGCACTGCATAGTAACTGTTGTGCCCATCCTGGCCTGATGACGTAATGCTGCCAAACAACTAAACGGGGTCTGGTCGGTAGCATCGAGCCAGGTTTCCTACTTACATGTTTTACCAATGACGAAAGATATTCTTTAACATCGAGCCAGGTTCCTTCCTCAGTACATGGTTTACGAACGCTTAAAGATGTCAGGGGCCCCGGGCATCTCGAAGTCCTGATAACAGGATTCGGGTGCCTTGGGGCCTCTGGATCATCAATGGTAGCGCAGTGTGTGTCCCTGTATCAGGGGGTGACGTTTTGTTTAGGGGGAGGAGTGTGGGACGGGGAGCGTGAGCGCTCCGTCCAGTAGCGACCGGCTGACCGAGCCGGCCGACGGCGAATGCGCGCTGCCCGCTGCTGACCCGGGAGGGGTCAGCCGGGCCGGAGAGGGCGGTACGTGGCGGTGGGTTTGTGACGAAGGGTCGCTTGGTGCTTGAGAAGAATAAAAGCAGATAGCAAAGACACCGAGTGTTACGTCTCAACAAACACATTTTTCAACATCGGTCCAGGTTCCCTGCTCAGTGCATGGTTTACCAACGCTTAAAGACATTCTGCAACATCGGTCCAGGTTCCCTCCTCAGTGCATGGTTTACCAACGACAAACGACATTATTTAACATAGGGTCAGGTTCCCTACCCAGTACATGGTTTACCAATGACGAGACATTGTTTACCGTCGGTCCAGGTTCCCTGCCCAGTACATGGTTTACCAATGACGAGACGTTGTTTAGCGTCGGTCATATTTGTCTTGGCGTCATATCACAACTTGCCCCATGAGGGAAGCTATGCAAAAAAATCTACGGATTCGTGGTAAACGTCCCTGATTTAAATGATACGAACAGTGTGGGTGCGTTACAATATGTTGTGGTTCTTTAGCCGGTTGTTCAGGGTCGCAGCACCTCTCTGAGGGTGCACCCTCCGCGTTCCACCGCCTATGCACCCCAATCATGTTCCAGTTCCACACCTCGGGCCACGGTTAGGTTTATGGCTGGTGTCCGGCGCTCACACGGCACGCCATGGCAAACCGTCTCTAGTACACACAACACATCCATGTCGAACCTTGATGCTGTCTGCTATCGTTTGACACGAGGATCACTCTTGGCGGCTCGACCCCGACCCTGCTGGTTTCGGCTGTAAGGCTGGTTTCTGGGGTCCCGGCCCCCTGCCAGCCGCCGGCGCCCTGGTGGCGCCCCCTGCGCCGCCGCCATTGCCAGCCCGCAGGAGGGCGGGAGCGGTGCGCGGGTCTCGCGCCCCGTTGTGTGCGGCCACGGTGGGCGGAGGGGGCGGGTTGGCGGGGGGCGGTTGGGGCGCGGCGGGCCCGGACCCGGCTGCCACCTGACTCTCCGGCTGTGGCTCGCTCATGAACGGCAGCTCCGAAAACACCATCGTGAAACTGCAACAGGTCCGGGCAATGGTCAGTTCCATGTTATGTGCGCACCACCATGCCCGATAACAATGTATGAGGAGTTGAAACGCTTAGGGAAGATGAGCAAAATCAGTGATGGCCAGACTTTCAGCAGCCCCCGATTTAAAGATATATGGTAACAGCTCAAGCACAAGGGGGCGCACTCTTAAGCTTTCGAAGAGGGTGACACCCCCAACTTCAGCAAGAGTGTAGGTCTTCACGCAAGACACTGAACCAGCTTTAAAGTCATTCAGCTGTTACGGAAGGACCAAGGATAGTTTCTATTGCGTCAGGAGCTCACATTAAGACGGGCCACGGGAGGGCTTTCCGTGGGAGAAACAAGGGAAGGGGCAAATTATTTGTCCCTAGGCCATACGCAGCTTGCACGATTTTTTTCAATTTCTTAATTAAAGCTGAGTGGAGGCAGATGACAAGTTTGTGTGAGGACTTTTTCCTTAAAAATGGTTAATTAAGACGAGGGAGTGAACCACTTTGTGAAATTAATAAAAAATAATATTTTGAGAACAAGAGAGATGTGAAAACCAGGAAACAGCCTTTTCCCCCACTTTCATACGCTAAAAACAGAAATATATCCTCTTCAAACAATATGTGACGTCATCAAAATAACACTGTTGATAATCAGTGAAATCCCAAGCTTTGATCACAGACTCGCTATAAAGCTCCATTCACAGCATTTCCGCACGGCGAGAATAAGCACTGGTGCAGGAACTGAACGTCAGATATCACTACGGTGGCCAAGTTAATTCTGTGGTGGAAAGATTATGCATATGTCTGATGTAGGGAAACAATTTCAGAGTTGGATTTTGACAAAAACTTTGACTTGTTTGGGCAAGTACCGGGGAGGGAGGGTATGACGTGTATTGCGGTTATTGGCAGGGGCGTAGGAACGGTTTGAAAAGTGGGGGGCCAGCCTTAGAGGGGGCCCACCTCAAGGGGGCCCCAGTCCATGGGGGCCCACAATTATAAAAAATTAGTTATCTCGTATGGTGTCAATAAGGCACGCATGCACACTAGGATGCCAACGTATGGAAAATTGAGGAATTCAATTTTGCCCTATGATTTTGATTTGTACCTATCATGATCTAATAAATCATAGTAAAACGCAAAAAAACGTTTTTTTGGTTTTTTTACCTAGACCCTGTTCAAATACGAAATACATTTTAAGCTCTTTTGGAGGATTTCAATCGTTTTTTACCACGAGTGCGTTCTTATATTTACAGATGTTTAGGCCCTTTTATCACATTTACAAAATTAAAAACTGTTTAGAAAGCTACAGACAATGCTTTGATAAGAAATTATGGCGTTTGAGGGGGGCCAAAAGATAGTTTGTCCCCCCTCCAGCCTTTTGGGGGGCCATGGTCGGAATGGGCCCCCTGCGTGCCAATGATTTCAATTTGCATCTTATTGAAGGAAATGCGCAGTTAGTAAAATAATTAACACGCCCATTGACGGGGGCAGGTACCCGCCGCCCCCTCGGGTTTTTCGGAGATAGTAGAAAAACGGCGGCGCGGAGCGCCACCGTACATGGCACACCTTTTCTCTCATCATTTTTACAACTTTTGTGAAAATTTTAAGGTTAGGTCATCCCAGGTCAGGTCACTTGTACGGGTCAAGTAACCTGACCTAAAAAAAGTTCAAAATAGCATAAGTCGGAGCAGGGTGAACTTGTCCGATTGAAACTCATATCACATAATGGGCTCACCGAGTTCTCTAAAATATATTCCGGTATTTTTGATATCGATGACCTAAGGTCAGGTACGAGGCATGACCTCTCCATTGGAAATACATGAGAAAAATGGTTTTTACTGAATAACTCAGTAACGGATGGTGACAGAGCGTTTATTTTAGCTGCATTAGACTCGCCTTGGCTTTGCAGTTCTAATGATATGGATTTTATATAATTTCACCCTGACCTGACCTTAGGTCAGGTCAAATCCTTGATTTGACCTAGCAAGGTCAAATTATATATCATTCGATTCGGCTTACTGCGAGGATTCATATAGTTCAAGTCGTTTTGCTCTATCTTTACTTGTTCAGATGTAATGGCCGAAAAACTTATATCCTTATTACGGCATGTTTTGACCTCTCGTGACCTTAAATGTGACCTGATAAAAAAATGGTCCGAATATTTTCGATGGAGAAGTGGATGGGCTACCCAACGCCGTTTACCGTTTTTCGCTACCTACCGTGGTTCTCGAGATCTTAGGGGGGGGTGGCGGGTACCCGCCCCCGCCCTTGTCAAATCGAAGGTGGCTCAGACCCCGTCAATGCGCGTGTTAATATCATAAATAAATGCATTGCAATTTGCTTATTATTGAACGAAATGTGCATTTTGTGCATGCATATTTTATCTTCATTCTGAGCCGGAGTCGACTCCGACTGAATGTTTATTCGAAACCGAGTTCAGTCAATTCACTTCTGAATTTGAGCTGAGTCGAGTCGGCTAACCATTTTCAACACAGCGAGTTGAGTCAGAATCAGTCAGCTATTAAGCGGTGAATCACTGTCGAGTCGACCCCAGAAAATTTGAGTCACCAACAAGTCTGTTTGCAAGTTCAGTTTGCAGTTCAAAGCCTCTCTAAAGTAATCGAGGGACTTGTTACGGTTATGGACTTAAAGCAGTTTAGGAAGGCAAAAAATTTTCGGCCGCGACAGCACTTACACTCACAAAATTACATGAATACAATCAGCAGAAATGATGAGACTGTAAACAGCATACTGAGTACTCTCTCTTGAGACTGTAAGCCGCATGACTTACTCTCCGATGCGCTGCAGGTCTCCTCCTTTTCCAACGTAGAGCGTTAAACAGTTCTTCCACAGTGCTGTATAGCCCTTGGTAACACGAATAACGTCCCCCGGCTGAAAAGAATAGAATCAGACATACACATGTCATACACATCAATATCAATCAGTCATACACATGACGTAAAAATACAGACGGCACCAGTTGGCTTTCTCTCGCTGTGAAAAATAATGTATGCTGCAGCTACACACAATTTAATGGAAAACGATTGGGTGGCTTCTTAATAAACTGCCCGGTTCCAAAAGGTGAACCTGACTAAAAAAACACTGCAAAAACTGGACAAAATACATCACTTCTGCAAGCGGTGATGCCGATAAGTTTTGAAGTGCTGCGGCGAGGAGCATGATGAAAAGTTGATAAGATGTTGACTGGCCTGTCCCCTCGAATCCGGAAATGTAAAAAACACTAAATATTATATATTCGGGCACAGCCCTTCATCAGAATCATGGAGCAAATATCAGAAATTCTCAGTCATAGTGAAGCCAGATCTCAAATTGAGCTTCACACCAATGCCTTTTAGAATGAATCGGTGAAAAAGATTGGATGTCGTGACAACAACGATATTGGTACCTCTAACCTAAAAGCAATGCCGACAATACAACAAAACTAGACCAGTATTTGTGTGACAAACATTTCTATTATTTCAGCCAAACACTAGCTTTTGATTAACAATGAAAAACTCGCTGAAGTATCTTAATCGGTTATTGGAATATTTCTGTTCTTATTATTTACTTTTTTCTCGTTGACCGCAGCTAAAATGCTCACAATACCTACCTATTTAGCACTAGTACACGTGATACTAGATCGGTGTAAAGACTGCAAGCTTTCCTCTTTAATTCAGCATGATGCTATATTTTACTATAAAAGCCTCCCTCGAATTATTTCGTTAAGATTGTACTTAGTGGTCAGGGTCAACTTATACCTAAACTCAATCCATGGCATAATGTTAGTTAATATGGTTTGTAATTGATAAACCCTTTCTTTCCAGCCTCCACCTCTGGTCCAACGTTAGGCGTCGAATGAGTATACGTCTGGCTGCAAAAAAAACACTATCAATTTTTATATTATACTCATTCAACAACCCTTCCCCACAGTATGTACCTCTTAAACAAATGCATCTCTAATAGCTAGTTAATGTGATCAATTATTGGTAAATATTTTTCCTCAGCCTGTACCTCTGGTCCAACGTTAAGCGTCGAATGAGTATACGTCTAGCTGCAGAAAAGTAATATCAATAATTATTTGCATATTTCAAAACCCCAACCCCAGTAGTACCTCTAAAATCACTTTGCGCTAGTTAATCTGATCAATCATTAATAAACCATTTTCCCCATCCTGTACCTCTGGCCCAACGTTAAGCGTTGAGTGAGTATACATCTGGCTGCAGAAAAGAATCATCAAATATAAATTACCTATAAAAACCATACCTGAGCCGTACCTGTGACCTAAGTCCATCACTTCTGACTAGTTAAACTAATTCAACAATCATAGCCCTTTTTTCTCCAGCCTGTACATCTGGCCCAAAGTTAAACGTCAAAAGCATATACGTCTAGCATCAAAAACGCTATCAATAATGTATGGATGTCTTACCCCAGAACACATATTCTTACGCTGGTCCCTCCCTTACCTCTTAAGCCACTGCTGTTAAATGATAGCCTATCTTAGACCCGCATAATAGGCCAGGACGTTCCTTGTAGGTTAAGGTTGGGATGACGATCCTGAAGGATTATGGATTCGGCTATCTTTCTATCTGAATGATCACGTGCCCGATGAACTACTATTAGCTCAAGTGGTTCTGATATAGCCTGAGTGTCTGGCGCTGCATGTTTCCGAGAAAATGATCTCCTAGAGGCGTGTTCCTGTTTTATTTTTCGCGTCCCGCAAATGTTCGTTAAATCGCAATCGGACGGGCCTCATCGACTCCCTTACGTATTGAGCCGTTTTGATTCTGGTTACACAGTCTACAGTCTATTTGATACACTACATTTTTCTGTGTGCAGTCGCCTTTAAAACCAGACTTGCATAAATGACACCTCTGACCCCCAGGACATTTTGGCTTAGAAATGGCCGACCTAACCAATGACGACTTAGGTTTCTTGTTATTCTTCCAGGCAAAATGTACTTTCAGGCTAGATTTCTTTACGACCTTTTTTTATTTTACAGAGTAGCTGTTCGTCTACGTACGGCAAGGTTAAGAACCCATCATAAGAATCTGAGCCTTCTTTTTTTCCTTGCACCTTCCGTTACCTGTCCTTGCTAGTCTAACTTCCCTCAACAAACGCCTGAGAAGCCCTGCACGATACCCATTTTTTAGAAGCAGATTCCAAATCTTATCTACGCTTTTTTCTCTTTCTCTGAGCCCGATGAGTTATCCATTGCCCTGTGGAACATGTTTCGGATAATATTGTGTTTCGTAGACGTCGGATGGGCAGATGTGCTATGGCGGATGATCCCCGAGTTGGTTGGTTTGATGCAGAGCTCTGTCTCTATCATAGTGTTTTCGCCATGTGTTTCTGCTGTGACTAACGTAACCAAATAGGGCACCCCACTTCCACTACCCGTGTGCTCCATGGTAAATTTTAGGTATGGATGTCTACTGTTCATGTAACTAAGAAAGTCATCCAAAGCTTCCTGCCCATGCGAGAAGATACCTGCATAATCGTCAATGTACCTTACCAAGAACTCTGGTTTGACAGGACATGTAGCTAACGTATTGGTTTCAAACATATCTAAGAACAGAATGGCCAAGGCAGGTGCACATGGATTTCCCATAGCTAACCCTAATTTTTTCGGTAGTACTGATCCCCAAATGAGAAAACATTGTCACTCAGCCACTGGTCGAGAAGTTTAGAAATGTCGTCTTTGGTCAGGCCAAAAGTATCGATATTCTGTGAATGATTGTCTAGCTTTGTTTCTACCGTTTTGATAGCCTCAGGAACGGGTATGTTTCCATACAAATTGACAATGTCTATGCTGAAGAAAATGCTACCTGCTGGTATGCCGTCTAATTGAGTGTGATTTGAGAATCTCTTCAAAAAGTCTTTGGTATCCCAAATATGCGTAGGCACAAACTGGAGAAGTTGATTAAGTATTCTCTCAAGCAAACAAGAAGTTTTCTCTGTTGGCCCTCCACAGGCAGATATGACTGGTCTGAGAGGGACTAATGGTTTATGATCCTTCGGTAAGCCATAAAATACGGGGGTTCTACTATGCGCGGGGGTTAGATCTGTTACTGTCCTATCCGGCAGTTTTCCCCTAGCGACGCTTTTGAGCGTACGTTTGGTTTTGGCTTCCACATTCTGAACAGGATTCTTACTTAACTTTTCATAACTCTCTGGGTCATGTAAGATAGTGTTAACCTTGTTTATATAGGCATCTTTGTCTAGAATTACAAAACCCTTACATTTGTCGCTCTGTTTAACCATGACATTTTCGTTTTTTTGCGAATTCATGGACAAGATTACGTTGCTCAGCCGTTACATTATGGGTAGCTACTCTGTGACTTTTATACGTACGCAGAAGATCATCTTTGAGTTTTTGAAGGCTAGACTCTACGATCCTGTTCGAAGGTTCTGGAAACGTCTTATCGGTATCAGGAAATCTAAAGGAGAAGTTTGGAAGGCGACCTGCCCGCTGTTGGTGCACACTAGACTGTGTCATCGGGGAACTTTTTGTCGAGAATGCAAATTATATGATTTTATCTTGCGCATGCCCATAAGAAAATGACTTATTCAGAAAACGTGGCCCAAAAATAAAAATTCAGCCTGCGCGAGCTACTTTATTACGACTAATTCGACTGTTTCTGAACCCTTCGCCGCCTACGGGGTCCGATTAGACCCCATACCTTAGTTTTCCGCGAATGGCACTGAGCTGATTTTAATGTGATGCGCGTCGCTTTGCATGCTTTTAGGATTATCAATTTGACAGCCTGTGACCAAAAATTGGCACTAGGTCAGGTCAGGTCAACGAGTTATGACGTCATTTTAAGCCCATGTAAGGTGATTCTGTTCTTATAAAATGCGACTGACAAAACCAAGGCCCAACTCGGTTTCTAGAAGAGCTAAATCAAGCTTCTAGCTTCCTTCAGGCCACTTCAGACATTGTCTCTGGGAGTTGAAGTCTGGGAGGCCCTCTCGGCCCTGTTGCTGCGTCAACTACGTCAGGTACACATGCAATGGGTCCTGACGTGCCCGATAACGAGAGAGCGGACGCCACCGCGAAAGAGGCCTCCCAGTTCCCCAGATGACTGCCCCAGTGGACACCCAGGCTGCACATCGGGCGGCAACTATAACTACGCTGACACAAACCATCCGGGACTGGCCCCGGGCTAGTTCCGCCAGCTGATGGTGGCTCATCTGCCCCCCACCAGCACCCCACCAAGACCGAAGCGGAGCAGTGGATGTCCACCAGATCCGCGCCTGACACTGGTCAGGGTCGGCCCAGTACCCAGTCCCCTCCAACAGCAAGCGCAGACTACCGGATGTGACGTCACACACCGTGTTATGTAACATGGGAAAATTAAATGATAAAATATCCTTTTTTGCAAAAAGAGGCCCAGAATCGAAAATGAAATGTTTATTCATTGTATTTCGGATAAAATTGATTACCCTGTACTCTCACAAATTCGTAAGCGGGAAGTGCCATCAGCAGCAGTTTAACACGCTGCTCAATGGTGAAGGAAATCCTCCACGCCCATGTGACGTCACTCGGGCGTGGAGGAATCCCTCTTGAGCGTAACTTTAAGTAAAGGTATCTTGCCCAGTACCGACATCGTATAGGCCTCATGCCATCCTGCCAGGGGTGCTACAACCATCGCCGCGGAGCTGCTCCGTGCCTGATCTGCAGAGAGGAGGCAGACACCCCGAGGCACAGTCTGCTCCGGTGTCCGGGGCGCATGGCGCTCCGCTTCCAACTTGCTGGAAGCATCCACCCGACGCCGGAGCAGGTGCGGAGCGGCGACATGGTGAGGGCCCTGGGGGCCGCTGCTCGGCCCCTCCGGAGCTGAGTGGCTAGGCAGCAGTGATGCTGCCGGAGGCTACAGCAATACAACAACAACAACAACATCGAAATGTCACAGGCGTGCTCCGGGCTGCTTTAAACCACATGGACAAAGCTTGAAGACAATAGTAGTTATGAGGGTGTAAAATCGACCACCGCGCGTGTGGAAACGTCGTGCAATAATCCAACTCTAGCGTAGAAGTAAAACAAATGGCATGCAAAGGCCGGGCAGAGCAGCTCGTTTGCAAGCGGTCTTTGCAGCTCTGCCTTATTTCCCTTGTGTTTTCCCTTTTGCCTGAGGCTGCGTAACTTTTCACGCATGAAAGTCAAGAGAGAATACGACGCATTATGAAAAATAAAATGACTTCAATGTCTGTGGAGAAAACAAATCGGTAAAAATCGCAAACATCCTTGTACCCCAGCTTAGGCACCTGGTTGAAAGAGCAAAAGTGGTGTACAGATCTGAGGTAAAAACGGATCCTGCGTAAGGCAAACTAAAAAAACTTCTCAACATCGTCTCCAAAAATGCACCCCTGTGCCATTGTCACTTTTGGAGCCGTATGTATAGAAACCTCGGCCTGCGGCCTCGGCTCACGCCGTTTTGGCGCAGGAGAGCCACATGACAATGTGGGGAAGCAAGTCATTTTGAAATTTAAATCTATCCCTACGAACATGTGGGAAGTAGTAACCTTCATTCTCGTCGCGAAACGAAACAAAAAAGTGTTTGCTCCCCGTCGGAGTCGATCCCAGTCTCTCGCCCAAGGTAGACCAGCACTCTATCCACTAGGCCAGCGCAACACTTTCTTCAGCATCCTTTCTAGTGTAAAACCTGACTTATCAGGAGGTCACTAGGGTGGACGCCAGCCAGCTCCCCGGCAACCGATAACTGCAAAACGGGGAGACGGGAGGCGCTGGGAAATGAATATGACCGCAAATTGTATGCTCCAGAAGGCAAACCATGCATTTTATTGACCTGAAACCAACCCAGATCAAGATGCACACTTCTAACTTGCCCTAATATTAGCTTTCATTCACCAGCAACGGTTCTAGGAATAGAAGAAAACCTGGTGTGATACAAGTCGGTCCCGATTTATTTTCCTCCTTTCCAGCAACGGTTCTGGAATATATGAATATCCGCTGCCCCCTGGACGCGTGCCCGCCCCCTGGTCCAGATGGCGCACCCCCCCGACAGGGTGCCCCGCTCCGCTGATCGGCGATCCTGGATAAACCTATGTACAGTTCTACGACAGCCCTTGATACTTTAATCCTCCGTCATTAAACAATTCAGGAAAAGCATGACCCCCTTTGACCCTTTGACGGAGAAAGTAAGCAAATACCCTTCCCGCGGCGGACGACTGTCACCTAGTGCGTGAATGCAGATAGAAATCATCAAGGCCTGGTTCAATCACTTTGGTTCGTCATGTCCATCTTTCCCCATGGGGTGCCCACCCACTAGGTGGTGCGAAATGGATTTTTGCTACTTTATTCTAACCTTTAAACGAATTTTAATATGATAATTACAGACACATAGCTGCTTGCACAGTAGTAAATAAATGTCTGGAGTATCTCTACAGCCAAAATAGGAACGAAACAAGCTCATTAAGTCACCGAAAA
Source organism: Lepas anatifera (assembly GCA_034440635.1). Classification (NCBI taxonomy): domain Eukaryota; kingdom Metazoa; phylum Arthropoda; class Thecostraca; family Lepadidae; genus Lepas; species Lepas anatifera. The sequence goes on along the minus strand of JAOTON010001380.1, from coordinate 238,337 downwards.
CTCATACCATCGTTACGGTATCCGTGACCGCCCACTTTCCCCTACTCGGCAGGCCCATTACGTGGTATCAGTCTCAATCTGACAGACTCACCCACTTCTTACTTATGACACCTAAAATATTTTTGGAAGTGAAGTCACTTAACCTACACTGGTGGCCTGACCTGAGATGACCAGGGGCGCAGCCAGAGCTTTGGTATGTGGGGGGCACACCAACTTTGAGGGGCACCCAGGGAAAAAGGGCACTTTTTAACGTAACCTAAAAAAACTTACTATATCTTTGTTTATCTAATTTTTTGGGCATCTTTGGTTCAATAAAAATGCAAATAAATCATTGACAGAGAAAGAAAACTCGATTAAAACCGAAAAAAAGGAAAAAATATCAGCAAAATGTCATAGAAGTAACCAAAATACGACTGTTTTGGATAGATTTAAGGACAAATCAACCAACTCATGCAAGTACTTGACATCAGAGAAATCAGCGGAGCATGTGATATCTGTTACCATGTGCAAGTTAAGGCATATTGGAGACGAAAATTCATTTGTTATGCCCACTGGTTTTGTCGTGACGAGTGAGCCCTGCCTGAACGCGGATTAAGTTCCTTGCCCCCCACAATCGCCGTGGGACGAGGAGTAGCATAGTGTCTTTGGAAGAACACATTTTTGCTGCCGGAAAAATTTGGGAGATACCTTTTGAACGCGTTTATTAAGTTCCATATTCTTAAGGATCGGCCCCAGTTAAGAGTAAATAAAAGGTGAAAACGCCGGTTGTTTGGATGGGAATGGTGTGACAGGGCTGAAAATTGTGAAAACTAGTTCTTCATTTAAATCGATTAGTAGAAATCCTGGTTTAGGGGACTGTCCTCTGAGCTCAGGGGCGCATGCCTTTTTATCATCCCTTCCCAGAATCCACCAGTATAATAAGCAATTTATATAACCAGGGGTGCCTAGGTATCACAAGCCGTTTTAGAGATTCCTCATTCCTTGTTAGCTCTGTTTTACAAGCGGAGTTCCCATTGTGTTCTTATTCCCAATCTATTCAAGACCAGCTCTGGGGCCCCCAAGTGTGGATCAGAGGCCTCCAGAGCAGCTTCCCCCATCCTCCCAGTTGTGCCTCCAGGGAACAGACTAGCTCAGTGACCCCGCCCCAAGATGACGGGGAGTTGGCCTTGTGTTCTTATTATCTGTCTATTCAAGACCACCTCAGAGGTCCCTGATGTAGATCAGGGCCACAGATCAGCTTATGCATCACCCAGGGACTAGACTAGCTCATTGGTCCCAGAGATGAGGTCATCAGACTAGCTCAATGGGCCACAGATAGGCTCATAGGGCCTTAAACCAGTTCAAGAAGCCCCAGAACAGTTTAAGGCGCCAGATCACCTCAGCGGGCCTCAGGCCAACTTAAGGGGCTCTCACAAGCTCAGCGCCCAGACCAGCTCAGGGTACCCTCAGAACCTAGATCCGCTCTTGGGCCACAGATCAGCTCTTGGGGCCCCAGATCAGTTCAGGGTCTTCATCAGCTGAAGATCAGCCGGTCTTCATTACGACCGGCTGCAGAATAGCCACATGAATAGTGGAGATGCCGTGTAAGTCAAATAAAATAAATAAATAAGGGGCCTCAAGTCAGGTAAGGGGGGCAGATCAAGTCAGGGGCACTAATTCAGCTCAGGAGCCCCATAGCATCTCAGTGGTCCTCACCAACCCCTGTGGGCCCAGCTCAGCTCAGGGCCTGGGAGCTGCTCAGGAAATCACGTAATCAACCCAGGAGGCCCGGGTCAGCTTAAAGGGCACCATATTAGCCATGGGGCACCAGACTAGCTCAGAGGGAATAAGATGGGCTCAGGAGACACACTGATGACTCAGCAGGCACCAGATCGACTCAGGGGGCATTAGTTAAGTTCAGGGGGCAGTATATCTGCTCAGGGTGCACCAGATCGATCAGCGCAGGGGGCAAGTTCAAGTCAGGGGCACTAAATCAGCTCAAGGATCCCTCACCAGCTCGGGGCCCAATCAGTTCAAAACCCCAGAGCTGCTCAGGGGACACCAGATGCCCATAGGGCACCAGATCATCTTCGGGGACAAACAATCAGATCAGTGGTCCCCGACCAGCTCGGGAATACCAGATCAAGTCAGGAGGCACTTAATCAGCTCAGGGGCAATATACCATCTCAGGAGCCCTCAACAGCCTCTGTGGCCCCAGCTCAGCTCAGGGCCTTAGAGCTGCTAATGAAATCACGTAAGGAAGCCCAGATCAGCTTAAAGGGCACCAGATTAGCTCAGGGGGCACCAGACTAGCTCAGAGGGCATCAGATGGGCTCAGGAGGCACCAGATCGACTCAGGGGCATTAGTGCAGCTGAGGTGGCACCAGATCGATCCGCTCGGGAGCCAGATCAGCTCCCAGCCCCCCAGACTATGGCAGGAGCCTAAATCAGCTCAGGGAGCTACATAACAGCTCAGGGGACACAAGGTGGGCTCAGGGCCCGCCAAACCAGCTTAGAGGGGCACCAGACCATCTAAGGAGATATCAATAATCAGCTGAGGGAGCACCTAATCAGCTGAAGAGGCACCATATTGACTTAGGAGACAGAATCAACTTGGGGAGACATGAGATTAGCTCGGGGGCCCGAATCAGCTCAAGGGGCACTAAATCAGCTATTAGGGCACCAAGCAGGCTCGGAGGCATTAGACTAACCCAGAGGGCATTATATACGTTCAGGAGGCCAAATTATTTGCTCAGTGGGGCACTCGATTGACTCAGGGGCACCAGATCAGCTTAGAGGGCAAGTAATCAGCTCAAGGGGCCCATACTCTTCCCGGGTGCATAGAAAGGCGACAGAATGCCCTAGCTGACCGAAAAAGGTATTAAGTTGTCCAACAATAGTTTCAATCGCTACATGCGGTCCAGTTACATCTAGGTTCAACGGCGTAGGGCACTAAATTTGGAGCGGCACGGCCCAAATTGGGTACATCACTTGGCAATCAAAAGGGCACCCCGGCAGTTATGGGGGCACGTGCTTCCTGTGCCCTCTGGCTGCACCCCTGGAGAGTAGATAAACTCCGGGAGGCATTAAATAAACTCAGGGGGCCTGGATCAGCTCAAGGGGCACTAAAACAGCTAAAAGGACACCAGACAAGCTCGGAGGCATCAAACTAACTCAGTGAGTTTATATAAGTTCAGAAAGCTCACTTATTTTCTCAGAGGGGCACCAGATTGACTACGAGGGCACATGATCAGCTCCAGGAAACGTCTGTGAAATATTTTCCCTTTCAATTACCCAGGTGTTCTTTAATGTAGGTATGCGAGCTCGGCATTCATAAAACGCGATTATTTCTGCGCAACCCTAAGCAATAATAGCGATTGATATAGAATAATAATTTATTTGAGCAAAACTTTCAAAGGGATACGCCAAATTTATTAGGAGCATCGAACGATGTTCCAGGTAGAGCGTTACCAAAACGCATGAGGGCTAAATACAATTTAGTAATGGCTCAGCGCTCATTTCGCTGCAGTTATAGTAATAATACAACGTGGAGATATATGGGCGCTATATGACCACACTGGTTGGTGTGCCCCTTAAACCCAAAAATGAATTAAGGATACAGCAATAATTCGATTCATTGACTCATCCAAATTCAAACGTAATTTATCGATCATAAACAGCTCTTAGAAATTTCCGAAACGAACAGCCACAGCAAGCTGAATGTACACCGAAACGAACACCCAGCTCACTGCACATAAAAATATACGTGGTGGGACTGGAGTCTGTCTGGGTGTAAGTGGTGCAGAAGCGAGGCTTCAAATATCTCAAATAGATTTCATTGACGGAGAAACTGCAGTAGACAGATAAAAGCATCTCTTCGTACGCCTAAATCATAGTTCTAACATCATGTTCTTGAAAAAGTAATAAAACAAAGACAGCCACCCCCGGACTCGAACCGGGCAAATCTTTTCATGAGCCAGGCCTTCTACCCAATGCACCACCGCGCCACGATGTGCCTCCTCCCATTAGCCCTTCAGCTGTGACCCGTCTGGAGGTCACTGACAGGGCGGTCGGCTGGTAAGCCCAACCGACGACGACGTGACCCCGGCGCTGGGAGTTGTTCGTACAGAAAATATGCGGTAAAAATTTATTTCTAGAAGACGAACCAATGATTGTATCGACTTGAACTTGTATCGGCGACTCAGGACCTTAAGGTAGCTGGATGCTAAATTTCATCTTCCATTTGTTTTAAGTACTTGAAACCCTAGTGAGAAGCAAACATGTTTCGAGAATTTCGCTCTTTGAAATACCTTTTCGGACGGATTACTCGAAATCTGCTAGAGATAAGTGGGCAGTATAACCGAGTGAAATGACCGCAGTTAACTTTCCTATCCAGCCGTGTCAATTCTGAGCTTGTCAGTGGCATGTGCTGGGAACCAGGAAGCTGCAAATAAAAAGTTTTTGTTCGAATTCTACCTATATCTATAAAACAAAGTATTTAAATGCCACAAGTTCCGTCTCCAAATATGATAAGACGGCAGAAATTTTCTTTCATTATCTGAAAAAACGAATTGGTCAATTAGAGCACGAGATATTAAGATTTTGATGAAATTAGGAAAAATTCAGCCCTCCGGCAGACCGGCAAAAACTAGGTCAAAATTTCAGGTTTTGCTTTTGAAACGATGCCTAAGCACAATAAAATTTACCTAACTACCTCTGGGTGTCTGTCTTTGAGGTAACTGAAGCGTACCTTCGGATATTTCGAGCATTTAAGTTGGCGGACATTTCCGGGAAGCTTGTTTCTCTCTTAAAAAAAACACGCTTTTGTCAAACTAAATATTGTGATAGAACCTCCAATTTTTTCTTTAGTGGCCCGTATCACTATTTCAAAACCCACCACATTTCATGTTTGTATCTTGAAAGATAAAAATAAGAAAAATCAAAAATATAAAAAGTTTAACCAAAAATTTCTCCTACATGATTTCGAATTCCGATTCGGGGGCTTCAGCTCAGGTGGATGCGGGTGATAGGCTATCACCCTACAAAATTGCAGAGCTCTGGCATCAATTCTCAGGCGAGACAGACAACGACAGACAGACCACGACGAGACCCGGTAAAGCGGCCAGATTAGAACCACTCTGAGAAATACTATTACGCTGCGCTCCATGCATTTTGTCATGTAGTTCTGACAGACGTGGTTTTCTAACGACTCCGAACGCAAGTTCATACATGACTGAGGCATCGCTTCAGGGAGCAAATTTTTGCTTTGTTCGAGTAGGTCTGTGTTAGTGTTATCTGTCGAGATGAGCTATGGTTCAATAACAGCTGCTTCATGTGGTTCTACGAGGTGGCTGTCGATACCAGCCTCTGCCAGCCCGGAATGGACTCTCACTCCCTGGTGAACACGCGAGCCACTGTCTATCTGGCGGAGGTGGGCGTCCCCGAAAATGTTTGGTATGTGGGGTGTGTTTTGTAACTGTTTGATTTTAATAGTGTAACACACAGCTAGTATCTTACGGCGCATTTGTAGCGGTATTTCATTAATTTCCACTAGCTTACTTATTATGGGTGAAATTTAGAACGGTCCTGTTACTAATCTGATAGCAAGATGATGGATAATATCGAGAATCTTTTTTCGCGGACTACGGAGCGGTCTCATACACAACACAGCCGAACTCGATCTTCGAACAAATAAGTGGTCTGAATAGCATTAGAAGCTTTTTCTATCTGCACCATATCTCAGATCTCATCCTCGTCAACACCTTCAGTATTTTCAGCGTATCAAATTTTTTTGCGGAGTTCCTTCAGATGTGCACATATCAAAGTTTATCGAGTGTGAGTGCGAGAAACCTTGGTTTCAGCTACAACGTCGATCGGACTACCGCGAATTTACAACGTCAAGTGTTCAGTCTCTACATCTATTACAGAAGTGCATACTTTTGGTTTTTGTACTTGAAAATTTCAGTCCATTACGTGTGCTCCATTGCTGCAATGTGTCGAGGCCAAGCTGCAGCCGCCTCTGCGCAGCGGCTGTAGTAGACGCTGCCACCCATATTGCGAATTTGTGGCTACTACGACTTCACGTCGGCTAGATAGCTATGGGAGGGGCACGCACTCACGGTTAAAGCAATGCAAAACACAAACACCAAAACACCAAAACACAAACACCGCACAACACCACTCACTCATCGCATGCCTTAATCCCGGACTGTGATTATGTGATTTTTGAGAGTACGACAAAATGAAGGAATGGGTAACCTCTTCATCCTCCTCTGATGGAATGGGTAACCTCCTCATATCCAGAGGCAGCTCATCGTAGAGGGGCAGGCCGTGAGCAGAGCCTGCCCTGGCTATATGCCAGCGGCGCCGCCTTGGCGCTGGGCGGCGCTGGTGTTTGGCCAGCCAGTGAGCGGCGGCGTGTGCCGTTACCGAGCGGCGGCGGGCGGCGGTGACAGCCAGTTCCAGTCAGTCGCTGGAAGCCGCAGCAGCCGGTATCGCGCTCTGCGCCACGTGCAGGCCTCAACAACAATCGCTCTTACCTGGATCAGTATCTATTTTACAATACAGACGAAATCTTCAGATATGCTTTCCAGAACAACAGGAAAGGTATGTGTACTAATTTAAGGAGTATACAATTGCAAAACATTTCATAAAAACCGCATTCTCTGGTGAGGAAAGAGCATTCCCAAAATTTTAAAGGATGATATCTCAAGGCCTACAAATATGATATCGCATGATTTTCATATTGCTGACCTGTTGAACAAAGGTGCAGTAAATATTTCACAACCAAATTCTAAATATTTTGAAAAAAGAAGCTTAAGTAAATACAGGGTAGGTGAAGCTGAAAGTGCCCGTACACAGTTTTGCCGGCACGTGGTTGATCAGTTACCAGTCCCGCGGCATCAGCAACAACTTCGCTTAGCGGCTTAGCTGCATCATCATTTTCATATCGGACTTCATTGTAAATTCAAATTTGAAGTCTACTTTCCATTTACACAAGGTCTGTCTATATGGGTTTTCCCTTTTCCGCCACCATGTTTCGACCAACATGGTGTGTGATAAGCCATGACTTTTTCATTGTCTCAAATATGTTTGAAATACCACCTACATGGCAAACAGGCTTTCAGAAGAATGTCTGCCACTTTTTACGCTAGCTAAAATCTTTGGCGGACGCTGGCAGGGTGGGAGGAGGGAGGGAGAATTCCGGCCATGAACCCCCTAAAACGCGAGAGAGGGCTAAACTATCTTTTGACCCCTCCCAAAGCTCGTAAAAAACGGTGATTTTTCCGCCGGTGACACATGAAGTAACATTTCCACAAAAAGCTATAACCTTTCCAGTTTTTCACCAGGATTTTTCTCACTGATTGCCCACATAAAAATGATCATGCTGTTCACTTGCTGCTAGAGGTGGGTTTTTTCTGGGCCTGGGGAAAAGCCCGGCCCGTGCCGGCGGGCTTTGGGCCGGCCTGAAGACCTGATATGAACCCATGCGGGGCTGATACCGGGCTTCACCATAGTTGATTCCGGGCCATTTCAGATTCGGGACCTAAAAAAATATATATTTTTAAATGATACATTTTTTTCAAATAGTTTTTCACAATGATAAAACAACGGAACCACAGATTTTTACCAACAAGCTTTACAGAAGGAATGTGGGATTTATGTAAGGAAATGGGCAGGTATCAGATGCCAATCTTCTGGATTTGTGTCTCTTGCAGATTCCAGGCTCAATTCGGCAAGCTACTCAAATTTGTATACATATTGTCAGGGGCGTAGGAACGGTTTGAAAAGTGGGGGGGCAACCTTAGAGGGGGCCCACCTCAAGGGGGCCCCAGCCCAAAGGGGCGCATAATTATGAACAATTTTTGATAGCTCGTTTGGTTTTAATAAGGCATGCATGCACACTAGGTTGTCAATATATGACAAATTGAGAAATTAAATTTTACCCTCTGATTTCGAGGTTACTTATTATGATCAAATAAATCATAGTAAAAAGCCCAAACATATCGTTTTGGCTTTTTATTCATATATTTTTCAAACAAGAAATACGCTTTTAAGCTCTTTTGGAGGATTTCAATAATTTCTTACCACGAACACCTTTTTTACATTTACAGATGTTTAGGCCCTTTTCATCATATTTACAATATCAAAACTGTTTAGAAAACTACAAACAATGCTTTGATATCAAGAAGCCTTACTTCGCTATGCCTAATCAACTTGTATTTTACTTATTTGATGAAAAAAATGTGAATATTTATTTAGGTTATTACGGATCGATTCTTTACATCATAAGAGATTTATTTAGGTAAAGGCTGATCACAAGAAATCCGCATTTACGAACCAAAGCTCGTATGGCTAAAGGACGTATAGATAAACTTCGCACGCATAAGTTCGTAAGCAAATATATGTACGCAGGGTATAAAACTCGTAAGACAAAATTACGTACGCAAAAGTACCTACGTACGTAGAAATTCGTAAGCAAATTTACATAGTGTATAAGACTCGTATGCCAAAAGTATGTATGCAAAAGTACGTATGCAAAATACGTAAGCAAGTGAACGTAGGGGTATAAAACTCATATGCCAAAAGTACGTAAGCAAAACTACACATTCCTGTCATGATACCTTAAAACTTCTTCCCGTATGATCACGACAGTTCTGTACTCCTCGTTAGAAATTTTACGAACTCTGAAATTACCAATGTTTTGTTGGGTTACTCCGTGAAAGTGTCGTGTTCCGTTGACCATATGAGCCCTTTGAAACATATTTTTAGTTCAGATTCTGTTTTTATGCATCCTCTTTGGAAACACAGAAGCCTGTGATATTTAGATTCCGTTGGTATTAAAACTAGGAAATTTTCTCTGCCGGGACAATTTGACCGCACTGGGGAAAGGCCAGACTTGCGTAGGCTGTTGTTCTAGTGCGCCACCAGTGCCATCTTACGATGTAGTAGAGATTGGCGCTTGCGAGCTGGATTGGTCACGAGAGGTCTGCATGAAATAGGAATGGAACGCAATGGGATAGGATTTTGCAAAAATTGAACGGAATGGGACGAAATTTCCCAGGGCTCATTAGGAACATGGCGGAATGGAACAAAATTTCGGCCAGATTTCAATGAAAAATGATGTAATGAGACGGAATAGGACGGAATTTATAGACATTTTAGGGATGGAATGGATTAGAACAGAAAAAACAAAGGTTCGTGCTAAAATGTCGTGGAATGCTGTCCCCCCTACGTACTTTAACCCGTGCGAACTTTTTCCATACGAACTTTTACATTGCGAACATTTTAGCCCTTCGTACTTTAACCCGTGCGACCTTTTTCCATACGAACTTTTTACAATACGAAAATTTTACCCCTACGTACTTTAACGCGTACGAAATTTTTCCATACGAACTTTTTCCATTACGATTATTATACACGTACGTACTTTATCTCTATGTACTTTAGCCACACGTCCTTCTGCGTACGTACTTTAGGCATACGAACTTCTTCCTTACGTACTTTGGTCCGCAACCCTAAATCTGCCTAGCTATATTTTGATGCCTAAGATGCAGAATTCCAGTATGACTGCAAGTGCAATGTACTTGATGGCCAGCTTTGTGATGCCGAGGGGGTGTGGGCATGGTATTATAGTGATTAGCTACCTTGCTTTCCACGCGGCCGACTCGAGTTTACGGCCCGGTAGATGCCTCGAGCAAGGAGCAATTTTACTCCCAAGAAACCCCTCCAACAGGGAAAGAGTTGGCGACGCCATATAACCCTGGTAGTTCGTGACCCGATAAGCCCCAACAATTATTGTTATTATGCCGAGGAGGTCCAGCTTTGATCCTGAGCACCAGTTCGATGTGCTATACCCTTTGGCAGATGAATCCATCCCTCCTCTCAGCATTGCAGACTGAACTTGCTCCAGCTGTCACTTCATTTACAGCTCTCTCTATGGCCTATGTGTGGGCAGCAGGGGAAGTACTCTACCTTCATGTGCTTCCCCATGAACTCTAGCGACTTGAAATTGGTCAAGCTGCAGGCCATGATAAACTCGGTGGTGACCTCACGGTCGATTATAGTGTTGAGGGCAGACGCCTGTTGAGGCAGGACATGATCTGGAGCCTGAGGGAGGTGTTCTCCTTCTGGAGATGATCTTGACAAAGACGAACTTCCTCCTCCTCGCTGCAGAGCAATGTCATCAGGATCGCCTCGGCGTGAACGAACATTGCAGAGGAGCACACAGCGGGCATGGCATTCAACTGCACCACCTTGGGCTGGGTACGAAGGCAGGAGAGCTCAACATGACTTTCCGAGGGCTGTCCAGCCAGTCGTTGCTGGTCTACACCTGTGGCCAGTAGGGAAAGTAAAGCTCGATAATGATAGCGACGATATCCTACCAAGTTCCAATTTCCCTACTGACTCCAGATGAAGGTTATCAACAACTTGGTAGACGGTCCCAGAAACGTCCTATCCTAGCTCTCATGCCTCGGGATCCAGCCCTAGATGGTGCAATTGACTGTCATGCCGACCGTGTGCTCCTCTGAATGGTTTGCTCACTTCGAGGAGATCCTGATGATCATGGCATGTTCTGCAGTGAGGCTGAGGAGAGGAGGACCATCTTCCACAAGATCATCTCCATCAGAAGGGAGCAGGAGGTGGGGAACACCTCTCCCAGGCTGCGGACGCTGCCCTACGTCAACATACAGATGACCACTCTCAAAAATATAATTGACTGGGATGGGGTCACCGAGCCTATCATCACGTGCAGCTTGATCAAATCCAAAGGTCCAGGGTTCATGGCGAAGCCCATGGAGGTAGAGAACTTCGTCTGCCACACGCAGGCAATGGCAGTAGCTGCCACGTCTGTAAAGCAAATGACAGCTGCCAATTATGTCTGTCGCGCTGGAAGAGGAATGGTTTTAGCAGGCGATGGGCCCAGCACACCAAACTGATGCTCAGGATCAACAGCAAGCAGGACCTTCTCGGCATCACAAAGTTGACGATCAAATAGATGGAACTTGCAATCAAGCTCAAATTCTATTTTAGGCCTTGAAAGACAGCAAGACTTACCGTAACCATCCTTCCCTGAATCAATTCCTGCTGCTTTAAAGGAGTCCGTAATGACCTGAATAGCTCGTCTTGTTTGTGTCATGAACTAGGTGATTCAAAGCTATCTAGGCATAGAGAAGCGTGGTCGTTTGATATCAGGCACTGTCTGTGCTTTTCTAAATACTTGTTTGTAAATGCGACAAAAATCCGAAACATCTGCAAATATAAAGAGCAATGCTCTTGGTGAAAGTTGTTTGAATGCCCCCAGAAAACTTAGAAACGCATGTTTCAGTCGAAAACGGGATAGGTAAGAACACCTAGACTATTGTTGGCTTTGATTATTTTTCATTAGACCATAATAGAACTGGAAATCATGGGGCAAAATCTCCTTTTTTCAATTTTCCATCTATTGACTCAACCTAATACACACCGGCATGCACCAGGTATTTCCATACATGGCTTCTTACGTTATTTTCCGCTGCTTCCTTTCATTGGATAGTTCCGTGTTAATGTTTTTTTCACTTCGTAGTAGAAGACGGCCGGCCTTGTCACGCCTTTCAATGGCTCAGGGCCGACTGTTGCTCGGCATTTGGTGCGGGGTGCGTGTCCAATGCATGCTTTGTTTTGGGATTGATATGAGATGGAGTTTGATTAGGTCCAGTTCTCGGGGCTCCTTTGGAAACACTCGGGTAGTAGGTGCCTAAGCCTTTTTCACGAAGCGCTCCTCCTCCAGGGGCTCGCACGCGGTGTACTACGGAAATGGAACTTTCCCAGGCAGGCTATCGGGCCCGTTTGGGTTTCTTGTTCTATATTACAGTTGCTGATGTTTGTATATTCTTTGCGGGGGGCCACCACAAAAGGGGGATAGTATCCCCCTGACCCCCGGTTCCTATGCCGCCCAGGGGCTGCCAAATTATCTTGGAGGGCCCCAAGGTCCACACCATGGCTGAGGAACCCAAATCATTCAGCTCAGGGGGCCCAGACCAGTGCATTGGCCTCGGGACCAGCTTATCAATGGACCCAACATAAGCACAGGGCCCCTAGAAGTTCAGCACAGGGGAGCCCCAGATTCGCACAGGGTGCCAGATTAACTTAGGGGCCCGGTTCAGCTCAGAGGTCCCCAGGTCGGCTTATCCAGGGTCTGAAAACAGCTCAAAGGGCCTGTTCAAGCTCACGGATCCCAGCTTAGCTCAGTGACGCTAGAACAGTTCAGGGGCCCCAGACCAGCTCTGAGCCCTTGATCAGCACACGGGGCCCCGGATTATCTTTGGAGGCCCAGCTCAGCTCAGGGGCCCCATATCGGTTGATAAAGGGTCCCGTCTCATACCAGATCAGGGGGCTCCATTCAAGCTCACGGCCCCCAGCTTAGCCCAGGGGCCCTAGAAGAGTTCAGGGGCCCCCATAACAGCTCAGAGGCCCCAGTTAAGCACAGGGGCTACCCAGATAGGCTAAGGACCACAGTTCAGCTGGGGGGGGCAGAATGGCTTATGTAAGGTCTCAGAACAGCTCAAAAGGCCATTCAAGCTCATGGCCCTCAGCTCAGCCCAGGGGCCCCAGACCAGTTCAGGGGCTGCCCAGTTGAGCACAGGGGTGCCCAGACTAGCTTAAGGCCTAGCTCAGTCCAGGGGCCCCCAGATCGGCTGATATAGGGTCCCGTCTCATACCAGCTCAGTAGGCTCCATTCAAGCTCAAGGCCCCCAGCTTAGCCCAGGTAGCCTAGAAGAGTTCAGGGGCCCACATAACAGATCAGAGGCCCCAGTTAAGCACAAGGGTACCCAGCTAAGTTTAAGGCCCAGCTCAGCTTAGGGGGGCCCCAGGGTGGCTGATAGCGGATGAGGTGGCTTAGTGGATAGCACCCTTGTCTTCTAAGCAACCGATCCCGGGCTCAAGTCCCGGCGGAGCCTCTGAAGAAGTCGATCTGATCCCCAAAATCCCTTCCAACAGGGTGAGAGTTGGCGACGCCATAACACCCTGGCAGTTGGTGCGTCGTTAAACCCCAAAAATTATTATTATTCAGGGTGGCTGATATAGAGTCTCAAACATCTCAAGGGGCCCTTTCAAGCTCACGGCCGCCAGTTCAGTAGCTGTAAAGCCTTATAGGGGGTTCCAGACCATCTCAGGGGCCCGCAGTTCAACACAGGGGCCCATATTAGCTCTGATGACCAGATTAGCTTAGGGCCCGGATCAGCTTAGGGGCCCCTTGTCGGCATATATAGGGTTCCAGAACAGTTCAGGGTTCCAATTAAGGCCTACAACACCCAAGTTCCGGTCAGGGGCTCTTTTATTGTGCAGGGGCCCCATATAAGTTTAGGACCTCTAGTGCAGCACAGAGGACCCAGATTAGCTCAGGGGACAAAGTGAACTTTTCGGTCCCAGCTCAGTTCTGGGGCCCCTCCAAGTCGGCGGATATAGGGTCTGGCCAACTCAAGGGGCCCCGTTCAAGGTCAAGGCTCCTAGCTCAGCTGAGGGATCCTAGAACAGTTCATACTGCCCAAACCATCTCAGTGGCTCTCAGTTCAGCTCAAGGGGCCAGATTAGCTCGTATGGCATCAGAGGCCAGTTCAGGGGGTCTGAACAGCTCAGAGGGCCTTAAAATCGACTCATAGGACCTCAGCTTAGTTTAGGGGCACATCTAAGTTTAAGGGGTTTCTGGGGCAAGCTATCGGACCAGTTTGAGTTTCTTGCTTGATATTACAGTTGTGGATATTCTTGTCTCCGTTGCGGGGGGGCACCACAGAAAAGTGGGGGGGGCAGTAGCCCCTGCCCTCTCCCCCGTTCCTACGCCTATGCATATCGTATTACCCAACCAAAAACGCACACATCCACACCGTGCTATCCTGTTTATATTCTGCAATGGTAATGTAGGTAGATCAGTGATAAGCCATGGCAGCCTAGGCACCTGTTATTTTATTTCATGTATTCGGGTTTATCAGCAGCAGGCACGTGTAAACCCAGTTACAGCTGAAGTCAATCAATACAACAGTACACCAATAGAGGGCGATGATAATATACTCAAGTCTGAATTTCGGACAAAGCACTTCGGAAAACATTTAGTGGACATTTGTAGGCCGCTTGAAATTTTAGACATATTTATTCCTAAAAAAACCCTACCACGCAAGAACTACAAAAACACTTTCCGCAGCATAATCCCTCACCGCCTGGTGAGTTCGATTGGGCCTCCCCTCTGTTTTTGCAAATAAATTCAAGCGATTTTAAATGGGAGGCGCGTCGCTTTCCACACTCCTAGAGATTTGCGGCCCACCTGATAGGTTTGGCACACAAAAGTGGTGCCTCCCTGGCAAGTTTACACTCCATAAATACAATCGCTTTATTATTATTTTTATTTTTGACTTTCGAAAAGATGCCACGCCAGTTTAAGTTTCAGGTGCTAAGTGCATTGCATCAAAATCATTATGATCACTAGGAAGCCGGCCTGACTTTTCACACAGCTGAGCACACGTCTTCCGCTTCAGCAGTGCTTGGTAGTGCGGATGACAAAGGGTTTCTGGCGAGGACTCTCCACAGCGGAGGCGGTCACCAAAAACAGCGACATCCGCCGCCAACTGGCCATCGCCTATCGCGGTCTGGACAAGCTCGGCCTCAACGAAGGCATTTGCAACCACCTGAGCGCCATGGCACCGGCTCGTAGTGGCGAGGGTCAGGTGATGCTGCTGGCGCCGCTGCACCAGGCCTTCTCAGAGGTCACCCCCGAGTCGCTGATTGGCGTCAGTCTGGCCGGCCAGGTGGTAGAGGGCACATGCGAGGTGGAGACAAGCGCCTTCTCCATCCACCTGGGCCTGCGGCAGTCGCGGCCCGGTGCGCAGACCGACTGCGTGTTCCACACCCACATGCCGTACGCCACCACACTGGCTTGTCTGCAGCAGCCCAGCCTGAAGATGGTGCACCAGAACAGTCTGCGCTTCTGGGGTCGGGTCAGCTACGACAACCACTACGCAGTTAAGTCCCACGTGGATGTTACGCAATTATTGATATCTTCTGGCCCAAATGGGGGATAGAAGGTCAAGGGTGCATGAACAAGGCAAGGATAAAACGTAATGGAAACAAAACTGAAAGGATACTATTATTAATTCAGGCCCTTAGTGGCCACTATGCTCAATGCCAAAACGGAACAAATTTAAAGAAAAATTGGTAGAAATATTGCACCTAGCCGCCATCTAAGTGTCAACACGAGCTGTCGCCTTGGCTGACCACTGAGACCACAGTCAGTTGTGTATAATGATGTTGCCACTACTGGTGACCAGGTCTGGCCACGGCTCTGGAGGAAGGCCGCAGGCTGGGCCACCAGCTGGGAGAGCACAGCTCGGTACTCTTCATGGCTAACCACGGCGTGCTGGTGGTGGGACCGTCTGTAGCCCAGACCTTCGACGACACCTACTACCTGGAGCGCGCCAGCATGGCTCAGGTAACTGGCCCCACCCTGCACACAGACAGGCCCGACCAAACAGTACACCCACGCACCATCCTATCAACACAGACTTACCTACACACTCAAACGCACCTACCAACGCAGATACAGCTACACACACAGACAATCCTACACACCCACCAACACCGACACAATTACCAACACAAACACACCTACAAACACCGACCGACCTATCATGACAGACACACCTGCCGACATAAGCAGACCTACACACACGGACACTCCTACCATAACCTGGCCTGCGGCCTCGGCAGGTGTCCCTCCGGCGCAGGAGAAGCCGATGACAATGTACGTTGGCCAAAAAGTTCGATTAGCAAGCAATTCGTTTCAGTAGTATTATTTTTACAACAAATCATTGTCGAAAACATAATGCTTAATTGTCTCATAATAAAGCTATTCACTTCCCTGTGGAACTCAATTTTTTGCCAATTGAGCATGTATCTGCACACTGCATCACGTTTGTCCTCTGCTAACATCATCACGGAAATATACACACATAGAAAACTTATTTTCTGTTAAGTAAAGGCTTAACAAAGAGAGGGAAGATGCTAGAATAATGGACTGAAGCATGTTGGTTTGCCGTGTGTTCATCTCCTGGTCTAAATTATCCCCCATAGCCTATTATTCCTTAGAATTCAGCGTCATAATGCCGCCAATTTGGATTAGCAGATAATATCTTGCCCTTACTCGAAAACTTCAAGCCAAATCGATCTATCGGCTCCTGAGGTAGCCTCCATGACCACAAGCTCTAATGCGCATACGCACTGACCTTTGTAGCTACCAAGGGTGACAAAACTATCATGCTAGTTTTAAGCATATTGGCTTTCCCTCTGTTCATGTGCTCATCTGAAATATCCTCACCTTTAAGGCTTATTTTGAGAATTGCTACTACACATGAGCAGAGCAGCTTCAATATGACAACATCTTTGATTTACATTTGGTGCCATTCTCCTGCTCACAAAATTCCAAGAAAATCGACACGTAGGTTGCTGTGATAGCCTCTGTTATCATTAGTTCCAGTGCGAATGCGCAGTGACCTTTCGTTGACCTGAATACCAGATTCGAAATCTGCAAGGCCGCTTGTCTCTATTTGATATTGTTTGGTAATTTGGAAAGGAGTGCAACGAGATTTACATATCCGTGTGTATTGGAGTTTATAGGGCGCTTTCAGCATCTAGGCTATATCGCGCCCAGATTTACATATCTTCCGTATGCTATCTAAATACGGTTACCGGCACAAGGGACCGAGCTAGGGGCCTCAAGCAGGATTGTAAATGTTCTACGCTGCATTCCAGTACAGCGTAGTTTACAGCAACGAAACTTTGCAAATGGTTGTATTTTACGCTGCATTTTTATGAAACAAGATTGTGGTGTCACAAGATTGTGGTCTACCCTCCACTTTCTACGCTGCATTATGCTACTTCTACGCCAGTGGCGGATCTAGCCGGTGGGTTTGGGAGGGGCAAACCAGTCAAAAGTAAAAAAAAAAAAAACGTCACGCCGTGCAAGCTGCGCTACAATATCACTTGCCGGTAGAATTTTTCAATTTTCGGTATTTGAGGCGAAAAGCAAGAAAACGTCACGGGTTGAAAAATATGAGCTAGAGATACTTTTTCCGGTCCGAGGCTCAATATTTACACTGAACTTGACTGGTTCTGTTTGGAGTTGAGAGTTAAAGCACCAGAATCTTGCTTATAAACTAAAAAGGAGTCGGGGGAAAAAGGGAGGTCGATCACTTGGGGGGGTAAAAACATAGTTTTGCCCCGAGCTTTTCCGTTTGGGGGCAAATGCCTTTTTGCCCCCCTGGGTCCACCACTGTTCTACGCTATTAGCCTAAGTAACACCTTTTATGATATGGGGCCCAGTACGCGCTTAACGCATGAGGAGAATGTAGCATTGTAGTCTGCTGCTCTGGACCGCACAGCCAGCATGTCTCCAGGCTGTCACCGCGCCCCAGAGCGAGAAGCACGCGGCTGGTGCCGAGCTTCTCCATACCAACGCACAGGTGACAAATTGAGAGGTTTGGCCGGCGATGCCTGTGTCCGGATTTTTTTTGTTCCCGCTCATGTGCCCTACCCTCCTCCTTGTCTGTCCTACCCTCTCCTTCGCCTTCCTGGCCACCCTCTGCCCTCCCGTCTCTTTCCAACAAGCATCTACTCTCCTTTTCGTTTGGGCTGCAATTTTTCTAGTCTACACTAACCATGCCTTTGCGTACCTTGCCGTCCCCTCAACCGCACTGCCCTCCTGTCTGCCCTGAAATACCTCTCGCCAGACTTGCCCTTACCTTGATATGCCCTGGCCCTTCCCCATTTGTTTGTTTTTTTATTATTATTTCGTACGTCTGTCTCTCGCCTGTCCGGTTCTCGTTCTCGTGCGGCCTGCTCTTCTTTAAGCTGCCTCCGCGCCTTCCCCACCGTCAATACTTCTATCCTGCCCTTCCCTTTCCTTCCGTGCCTCTTATCACCTCCCCATTTCTTCGCCTTTCTTCTGTTCCGATCTGTTGGGCCTCCTTCTCGTCCACCCGGCCATGCGCCTCACCTGTCCTGCCTGTGTCTCTTCTGCTCTGCCCTTTCCTTTAATACCCTGCTTTTCCAGTCTGTCGGTCAGGTGCCTGAAACCAATTGGGATTGAGGTACTGTACGTTGTGTTGGTCTGCGTTTATTGGTTCTTGTGTTATTTGGAAAAACAGCAGGGGTGAATTTCACTTCCCCCTTGGGGAGCATGTAAAACATACGAAAGTGGAAAGATAGTGTTATATTATGAGTTATTGTATTCTTTGAAGGTCATCTCTGAAAATTTAATTTCCATATCAGGCCCATCGAGGGCTGCTAGGACGGATATGATTCAATGCTTCGGCACGTTGCACTTGCAATAATAATTAAAAAATGTCATTTATTTGGAAAAAAAAACTTTCAAATTTTTTCATAACGGAGTGCCAACACCCAAAATATAATTTCCCAAGGAAAAATATATCACTTTTCAATGCTATTATTATCAAATCACGTGAACTGATCATAGGTCAACAGTAAACATTTCAATAGGTTTTTTGACAATTTCAAACTAGGACATCAATAAATCAAGCAATCAGACTTCATTTTTATTACATGCCATGATATTCCTGCGGTGACATGTTCATGCTTCTCCTGGCCTCCGATTTGACCTGACAAAACAAGATTTTGGGAACTCTCCTTAAAACTTAGGCCAGACTACATAACACTCTATCGTTTTCCGCTAGCTAGCGCGGTTTCCAGCTAGTAGGACGTGTGCCTGCGCCCCCTCCCGTTAAGGCGAAAGTGGCCCAGACCCTCGTTACTGCGCGTGATAAGCGTCACATTTGGTGTCCAAAGGTGTGGTGAGTGCTAAGGAAGACATTAGTTTTTGTTTCCTGAGGCTCCGTCACATATTCCCGAGATAATGAATGATGTCCGTTGTCCAGGATGCCCCCCGTACCGTACCGTGCCGTGTGATACCCCCGTACCGTGTGATGTCCCCCGTACCGTGCCGTGTGATGCTCCTACACCGTTCCGAGTGATGCTCCTACACTGTGCCGTGTGATGTCCCCCGTACCGTGCCGTGTGACGCTCCCCCCGTGCCGTGCCGTGTGATGCAACCCGTACCGTGCCGTGTGACGCTCCCCCGTACCGTGCCGTGTGACGCTCCCCCCGTACCGTGCCGTGTTCCCCCATACCGTGCCGTGTGACGCTCCCAGTACCATGCCGTGTGATGCTCCTGCACCGTGCCGTGTGATGTTCCCCCGTACCGTGCCGTGTGGTGTTCCCCGCACCGTGCCGTGTGACGCTCCCCCGCACCGTGCCGTGTGACGCTCCCCCGCACCGTGCCGTGTGATGCTCCTGCACCGTGCCGTGTGGTGATACTTCTGCACCGTGCCGTGTGAAGCTCCCCCGTACCGTGCCGTGTGATGCTCCCCGTACCTTGCCGTGTGATGCTCCCCGTACCGTGCCGTGTGACGCTCTTGCACCGTGCCGTGTGATGCTCCCCCTACCGTGCCGTGTGATGCTCCCCCGTGCCGTGCCGTGTGATGCTCCCCCGTACCTTGCCGTGTGATGCTCCTGCACCGCGCCGTGTGATGCTCCCCGTACCGTGCCGTGTGACGCTCCCCCGCACACTGGGGCAACTGGGCTTCAAAATAGGCCAAAACCTCGTAACTAAAAAAATACTTTGATTAGCAATACTTTTTTGTGCTCAAATGAAAGCTGTTGCTCTGAACTTCATTATCCAGCCATAAAACATTGGGTATCTACACCAGGTCATATCAGATAAACTATTTTTCAAGGTTTATAAATATCGGAATTCGATTTCGTTCTTTCCAGTTTTACAGACAGAATGAGACAGAATCAGATAAGGTGGGTCCAGTGACGGTTGAAATGGAAGAAAAAAACACAAGTAATATTTCGAAAACCGATCCGACATATTCAAGGTCATCATAAGTCAGAGGTCTTGCTGAGCCTTCACTCTGGTTTAACTATTAAGTACCACACGACAAATAATGGCACAAATTTACTCTTTCACTATTTGACATCTTTAAATCCAGTACCGAACCATATCGAAACTTCTCGGGTCATATGCGGGAGCTGCATTTATTGACACAATAATGTTAAGCGCGATTCCAGGGAATGATTACCGTCACTCTTCCCATAAAATGAGCACAAACATGCGGAAACAGACAACACATTAAACTCACATGGAATGTTCATTAAATCATGCGACCTCTCTTGCATCTTTGTGTAACCATCCTATTTAATATCCCGCGTCCCTTTATCCAGTCTGCTATCCATTAACCCCGAGAATTATCGTTGAAATCTAGTTAAGTTATTGAAGCAGTCTCACATCCAAGTACCCACTCCGCACCATCGAATTATTAATGGTTAGTGCCACTATCTTTCTGCTTATAAAGAGGGTTACTGCCGGGCTCGAAACCTCCGTTGTCATGGGCCTTCTGGATTTATTTTATATCATCGGAGATCATGTTCCCACGAGGTCATTGGTGATAAGCAGGTACTGGTACTGATCAGTGATTGTCAACTATGGATGTCTTTCTGGTATGATATTGCCTGAATGCAAGCTGATTTCTATTCCTTGCCTCCTGGGCCTCCTCCATGTATGCTCCTATGGAAACTTTCAGGCTCTCAATCATAAGCGTCACCACCGGAAAAGAAGTGGGGGGGGGCAGCCAAACTTCAAACTGACGCTGACAAAAAACTTTCCACGTAAGGACCAAATACTGTTCGAATTTGGGCTCCTCGTTGCCTTCTGCAGCGGCTGGTTATAAGAATGTCCGGTTTTCTCCCATTTTGACTGAGATCAGAAAATTTTTGACCAAAAAGTGGGGGCCAGGCCCCCTGGCCCCCCCGGTGGCGACGCCCCTGCTCTCAGTAACATCTTCCCCGTGCATTTGCACCTTATGTATGGTTGCCGGTATGCTGTACCATGGGTACACGTTTACAAACAGCCTCGCTGTCTCTAGAGCGTAGGCCGGATACTTCTCAATTTCGATTCTTGATGATGATGATCAGGGGCGTAGCCAAGGGGGAGCAGGGACAGCCGCCCCCTGAGGGCCCAAAGGGTCCCCCTAAGGACACGATTCTGTAACATGCATGACACTTTTTACCCCATCAGGGCCCTTTTGGCGCTGTCGCAGGGGCCCTTTTTGGGGCGCCACCCCCCCCCCACCCCGAGTGAAATCCTGGCTACCCCCTGATGATGATAGTGCGCCTAATATTACCGAAAACCTTTGTAGCAGATCCAGGCTTACCCAGTAGCCTCGCTAAACTGTCGGAGGTTCCCGAAAGAACCGCGGGTTGTGTTTCCTTCATTAGCTGTGCCGTTGCCCCCCCTCCCGCCTTTGGCTGATCGACGACCAGACTCATGGTAGCACGAAAACATTCCTGTAAATCTCTTTAGTTTTTAACAGCGTCCTTCTGGTCGTAGTTTTGAGCTCTCCATGAAAAAATGGGTGACTCTTCTCTCATATTCTCTCATCCTCAGTGCGCGTGTTAAAATCGGTTTTTGCACAGATTGACTCTCTGCCCAGCGTCTTGCAAGTCCGCCTTCCCCTGTCACGACTCGACCACGGCGCCCTGTCAGCCGTCCTTACTCAATTTGCCGCGCAACATGAGCCGACGGCCGCCGTAGCCGCCGGCCTCACCGCGCTACTTGGACTACATTGCCGCACAAAAAGTGACATATCTCCCCTGGGACAACTGATGCCGAGCTAATTTTTTCACGGCTGGTTAGAGGACACAACATTGCATCACTACATATAAATTTCTAAGTGAAACTCGCTGGGCGTTTTTTTCGCAGGTCTAACGAAGTTTAGGATTTGAGAATAAGTTAGAAGCTTTACATGCCCTAATAGTTACAAGTACTATCAGGCTCTTATTGCCAAATTTCGTACTTTTCAACATTGAGTGTCTTCAGGGGGTTCCCAGCTATCCATTGATATAAATAGATAACGGTTTTGTGACTGCGACCATGGTTGATAATGCATCAGAAAGTGTACCTCCTTTCGAGTCAACTTGACGCCGAGCTGCAGCGTGTTTAATGCGCTGTGTTCCAGCATCTGTGCAAGCGGCTAAAGAAGAGAAAAATGGATACAATTATGTTTTTCCAAGGTTTTGGACATTTCTCTGTCAGAGCCAAACAATTAAGTCCGATTTTGAAGATGTCAAAATTGGAGGTTTTGGCCGGTTTTGGAGGCCATTTGCCCCAGTGTGCCCCCGTACCGTGCCGTATGATGCCCCCCGTACCGTGCCGTGTGACGCTCACCCCGTACCGTGCCGTGTGATGCTTCTGCACCGTGCCGTGTGACGCTCCCCCGCACCGTGCCGTGTGATGCTCCTGCACCGTGCCGTGTGATGCCCCCCGTACCGTGCCGTGTGACACTCACCCCGTACCGTGCCGTGTGATGCTCCTGCACCGTGCCGTGTGATGCTCCCCGTACCGTGCCGTGTGATGCCCCCCGTACCGTGCCGTGTGACACTCACCCCGTACCGTGCACTCACCCCGTACCGTGCCGTGTGATGCTCCTGCACCGTGCCGTGTGATGCTCCCCGTACCGTGCCGTGTGAAGCTCCCCCTACCGTGCCGTGTGATGCCCCCCGTACCGTGCCGTGTGACACTCACCTCGTACCGTGCCGTGTGATGCTCCTGCACCGTGCCGTGTGATGCTCCTGCACCGTGCCGTGTGAAGCTCCTGCACCCTGCCGTGTGATGCTCCTGGACCGTGCCGTGTGATGCTCCCCGTACCGTGCCGTGGGATGCTCTCCGTACCGTGCCGAGTGATGCCGTCCGTGCCTTGTCAGTTTTTGTTTGTTGGTGTTTCAGTAGCGTGCTGATCTGATGGTGTAGCGCGGTGTTTAGGTAGCGTGCTGATCTGATGGTGTAGCGTGGTGTTTAGGTAGCGTGCTGATCTGATGGTGTAGCGTGGTGTTTAGGTAGCGTGCTGATCTGATGGTGTAGCGTGGTGTTTAGGTAGCGTGCTGATTTGATGGTGTAGCGTAGT
This sequence comes from Lepas anatifera, assembly GCA_034440635.1. Classification (NCBI taxonomy): domain Eukaryota; kingdom Metazoa; phylum Arthropoda; class Thecostraca; family Lepadidae; genus Lepas; species Lepas anatifera. The sequence goes on along the minus strand of JAOTON010001380.1, from coordinate 215,352 downwards.
GTTTAGGTAGCGTGCTGATCTGATGGTGTAGCGTGGTGTTTAGGTAGCATGCTGATCTGATGGTGTAGCGTGATGTTTAGGTAGCGTGCTGATCTGATGGTGTAGAGTGGTGTTTAGGTAGCGTGCTGATCTGATGGTGTAGCGTGGTGTTTAGGTAGCATGCTGATCTGATGGTGTAGCGTGGTGTTTAGGTAGCATGCTGATCTGATGGTGTAGTGTGGTGATCTGATGGTGTAGCGTGGTGTTTAGGTAGCATGCTGATTTGATGGTGTAGCGTGGTGTTTAGGTAGCGTGCTGATCTGATGGTGTAGCGTGGTGTTTAGGTAGCGTGCTGATCTGATGGTGTAGCGTGGTGTTTAGGTAGCATGCTGATCTGATGGTGTAGCGTGGTGTTTAGGTAGCATGCTGATCTGATGGTGTAGCGTGGTGATCTGATGGTGTAGCGTGGTGTTTAGGTAGCATGCTGATTTGATGGTGTAGCGTGGTGTTTAGGTAGCGTGCTGATCTGATGGTGTAGCGTGGTGTTTAGGTAGCGTGCTGATCTGATGGTGTAGCGTGGTGTTTAGGTAGCATGCTGATCTGATGGTGTAGCGTGGTGTTTAGGTAGCATGGTGATCTGATGGTGTAGCGTGGTGATCTGATGGTGTAGCGTGGTGATCTGATGGTGTAGCGTGGTGTTTAGGTAGCATTCTGATTTGATGGTGTAGCGTGGTGTTTAGGTAGCGTGCTGATCTGATGGTGTAGCGTGGTGTTTAGGTAGCGTGCTGATCTGATGGTGTAGCGTGGTGTTTAGGTAGCGTGCTGATCTGATGGTGTAGCGTGGTGTTTAGGTAGCATGCTGGTCTGATGGTGTAGCGTGGTGTTTAGGTAGCGTGCTGGTCTGATGGTGAGTGTCAGTAAAGGTGAATAGCTGCGGCTGAAAGGCGCGGCCAGCAGGCTTCAGGCTGGGATTAGGAGAGGCTGGTTGTACCAGCACTGCTTGTTACCCTCAGGTGATGGCGGAGTGGACGGGACGCCCTCTGGCCGAGATGTCGGAGCAGCAGTGCCGCCAGATGGCGCCGCAGGTGCAGGCTGTCAGCAGTCGTCTGGCCACACCCCACCTGGCCTCCCTGGCCCGCCAGCTCGGCCTACCCTAGAAATCCTGCTGCCATTGCACTGAATCTCCAGCCGACTGCTATATTATATCACTGTATCATAAAGGTGGCACTTTGTGGGTCACGGGCCAGTTGCACCACACTGGGTTTGAATACATTATGTGAACCAATGCCGGCCTGCTGCCGGGCTTCAGTAGTGTCGAGACTGCAGGTTTCAATCCAGAACCATTTCGTCGATCCCGGGATCCTAAGACGGGATTGATGTCAATCTCAGGGTCCCGAAGTATCCCGGAAAATAAAATAAAAGCCAATAGCATAACTTAATCCATAGGCAGATCCAGGGGGCACGGGGAGCACGTGCCCCCATCGATCCTCGACGCCGCCCTGAAAGGTCGATGACGCCCCCTGAAATGTCGCTTCCCACCACCCCAGGATGCGAAAATTGGCGCCCAGCGATAGGACTTTGCGCCTATCTGATAGGTTTTGCCGGTCAAAAGTGCCCCCCCGAAGGTGCCCCCCCGCGCCATCGGCAATCCTGGATCCGCCTCTGACTTAATCATAGCTTACTTCAGTCATAACTATTATTAAATCAACCCGCTCTGTGAAATACGTCTGGCTTAAAAAATAAAAATCAGCAAAAATACAGTAAAACCCTATTTATTTTGACCATGTAATTTTTATTGATGACCGTTCTAGTAAGTTTTCAAAGTTGTTTGTTCACTGCAGTGAACACTGATGCTTATGCAACGATGATTTCCTCTTGAGGTATATTCATCTAACACCATACACAACCTCCTAACTTCCTGCCAATCCAACACTTAACCCGCGCCCCACCGGGGGTCCAGCGCCACCTTCGCCCCACCGGGGGCCATCGATGGCCCCCTCTAACTCCGAAAATATGGGCGTTAGCGCAAATCTGCAAAGTGCACTAGAAAGCTCGCGTGAATTCAGTAAGAAATTACTTCGCATTTTTTAGTGCTCAGGTCAATGGTTTGACCTCCAGAGGTCAAATTAGGTCAAGATCGGCTATTTCAACTCAAATATGCAATGCTTAAGCAAACTGGGCATAACTCTCATGCCATTAGCGCTATTGAAGTCTGGTAAAGTACATTTTATAGGAAATTGTCAGTCCTTTTTCCACTATGTGAAACGTAAAGACCTCCCGCCATTGGTTTGACCTGCAGAGGTCACCTCGTGACCTCATATGACCTGAGGTCATGAAAGGTTAGAAAGTGACCTTGCCGTATATCAAATGAAAGCTAGTGATGAGACATACACGATGGCGCTTTTTCCGCGCTCTAGCTTAATTAGGTCAAAAGTTATTGGAAAAATACTGTTTTTGACCCCTGGTGACCTTGGATGACCTTGGAGAGGTTAAAGGGCAAATATGGCCCCTGGAATCCGTAAAAGGGTGTCCAAGAACGCTTTTCTGATCAAGCTGAGCATTTTCAATCGCTTTTGTGACTTTTAGATCATAAGACAGCTTTTCCCCACGCTTTTTCAATGGGAGAGGTCACCTCGTGACCTGACTTCAGGGCACGAAATCGAAAAAAATCCCGGATATATTCCTTGTAGACCCTGGAGGGGCCATAAAGTGTAGGAAGTTTCAAATTGATCGAATTCGAAATGTAGCTTTTACAGAGCTCTAAAGTTGAAGTGAAATGACCTTGGTTGACCTCGTCTGGTGACCTGACCTTGGGTGACCCGGGGTAAAAAATTTCAGGGATGGTGGGAAAATGATGCAGTGAGAGTTAGAGCTCTCAACCACGGTGCTGCGACTCTTCGTTTTTCTGCTATCCCGGAAAAATCTTAGGGGGGCCATCGATGGCCCCGGTGGGGCGAGGGTTAACACGCGCATTGACGGAGGTTTGAGGAACCTTTCGCATTGACTTGATTTATTGATTCGCAGGGGAGGCGGGTATCCACCCCTTCCCTAAGATTTCGAGAACCACACTTGATAGCGAAAAACGGTAAACGGCGATGGATAGCCCATTCAAATTTCAATCAAAATCAAAAGAAAATATTTGAACCATTTTCAGGTCACATTTAAGGTCACTAGAGGTCAAGGCATGCCACCATAGGGACAAAATGTAGATGAAGGTTTTCAGCCATTACAACTTAACTAGCACAGATAGAGCAAAACAATCGAAACCATTGGAATCCTCGCAGGAAGCCCAGTCGAATGACATATCATAAGGCCTTGTTAGGTTAAATCAGGTCAAAGCTGGGATTTGATCTGACCTGAGGTCAGGTCAAGGTCAAATTGGGCTAAAATGCATACTATTAGAACTGCAAGGATGAGGAAAACCCAATGCTGTTAAAATATACGCTCTTCGACCATCCATTTCCAAGTTATTCAGTTTAAACCAGTTTTCCCATGTATTTCCAATGGAGAGGTCATGGCTCGTACCTGAACTAAGGTCAAAGATATAAAAATATCGGAATACATTTTCTAAAACTCGGTGGGCTCATTAAGTGATGATTTTAATCGGATGGGTTCCCCCCAGTTCTGACTTAGGCTAGCTTAACATTTTTTTGAGGTTAGGTTATTTGGCCTGCACTGGTGACCTGACCTGAGGTGACCCAACCATACAATTTTGCTAAAAGTTTTACAATAACAAAGAAAAAGATGTCCCATGTACGGTGGCGCTACGCACCACCGCTTTTATTCTGTCTCTAAGAAACCTGAAAGGGGGCGGGTACTCGCCCCCTCAGTCAATGCGCGTGTTAACCTCGCAGTTTAGCCTCTTGGCCAACTTCTTAACGAGTTGCCTTATTGTGTCTGGGCGTTTCGGTACATTTTTGAAACCCTTGGCCTACAGACAACCACGAAGGCCTGTGAAAAAGTAAAACATACTGAACGAAATGCCATCCTTTCTTCACATTCTCCCAGGCACTGTGCCACGGTCTTCATCAGAACTCGGTCGGTAGAAACGGTCAAGTGTTTTCATAGGCTCTTTTGGTTGTCTTGACCACTCCTTTAGGGACCCTTTGTTCTGGGACGAGCCATCCGAGTAGCTAGCATGTTTTGATGGCAAAAAAGTCACCCTGTAACCCAAGCAATAATCGCGACAGTAACACCTTGGCTTGCAGCCTCGGCAGGTGCCGCTCCGGCTCCGAAGAAGCCGATGGCAATGCACGCGGGCCAGACAGTCGGATTAGTAGGCGAGTCGCTTTAGCAGTAAAATAGTTACAATAACTCCAAGTCGGCGTTCTTATTCTTATTTGTCTCGCCACAATTCTCACTCCTACGTGCATATGTACATATGGCGCTCTTGCAGGGAGCCGTCTCTCAACGGACCTTTTTAGGGTCAAGCAAGAGCTTCATGAACTTGGGAGGAAGGGTGAGAGTTGGGGGCTCGAGCTTCCCCCCATTGTCTCAGAACAGCCCCGGGTCATGCATTTACTAGAGGAACTCAAGGGGGGAGAGCTTGAAGCGCATTAGTCGCCTTGTATCCGCCGCGGTCCGCCCACTTTGTAGACGGGGGGAGGAGAAAGGGGGTCCAGGACACTGGCCTGTTCGAAGGGGGTGGTAAGTGTTAAAAAATGGTGTTCACAATATTACGCAAAACCGAGCGATAATTGCGGAAGGGGGAAGGCCAGGGCCTTCCCTGACCGGAGGTAACACAAGTACGCCCACCAAAAAACTAGTGATCCACTGGCATTGCCGGATCCAGCGTCGCCGATCGCTGGGAGAGGCAGAAGACCTGGGGGAGGGGCGCCATTCAGATCACGAGGCGCAATTTTGACCGAAGGAGCGCCCTCCAGACCAGAGAAGAGCTATCTAGGCCAGGGGGCACCATCAAGACCAGGGAGCGCCATCCAAACTAGAAGGGCGTCACTTTTTCGCGAAAAAATGTTGTCCGGTGGGCGCAAAATCCTGCCACAGGCTTCGACACCACAACTGTGGGGATGAGGCCACGATGGAAGCGACTTTTCATAAGGCGTCATCCATCTTTTTCCCGCTATCGAGGAACATGGAGCCCAAACCAGACATGTATTGTAGATGTATTGATGATATCTACGTCCAAGTACAAAACATACAACTAACCGAGCTAAAGACAAAATTAGAATACAAAGCCGTCCTCAAGTTCACCATCGATGTCGCAAACAACAACCGCATTGCATTCCTGGTCTTAACACGCGCATTGACGGGGGTCTGAGCCACCTCCGCTTTGACGGGGGTGCACACTGGGGCAACTGGGCTTCAAAATAGGCCAAAACCTCGTAACTAAAAAAATACTTTGATTAGGAATACTTTTTTGTGTGTTAACACGCGCTTTGTATAATTGATTTGTGGTGGTCGTATCAGTGCGACTAACGGAATGCTGGGTTTGTTGTTAGAAGCAGCTCGCTGGTCAATCGTGGCAGCAATAACATCAGCTATAGCAGTTCTGATAGGTGAGAATAGTAAGCATCCAGGCGCCTCCTCCGAAGGTCACAAGGTCACCTTGTCAGTGGGGTGAACTCAACCCCGTCTTACGACGGACTGTCGGGGTATTGGGCTGCCCCGGCTCGGCTTTGGTCGGCTGTGTCCAGTTAGAAGCAGTTAGAAGCAGTTAAAAGCAGTTCCAGCTAGTTTCAGCTACAGGCCTGGCCGAACCAGTGGTATCCGGCTACCGTCCAAAACCATGGTTTGCACTTTGATTAGAGACAGGAAACAGCTGCTTAACCAGCATGTAATACGAGCACATTGTAGCGGGGCTTTATTGAGAGGCCGATCAAGAAGAGAGGCCGTGGTAGTTTCACGGCCGTGCTCTAATGATCTGACAGACTATTGAGAGCCGGGGCGGCCGTGGTAGTTTCACGGCCGTGCTCTAATGGTCTGACAGACTATTGAGCGCCGGGGCGGCCGTGGTAGTTTCACGGCCGTGCTCTTATGGTCTGACAAACTATTGAGAGCCGGGGCGGCCGTGGTAGTTTCACGGCCGTGCTCTAATGGTCTGACAGACTATTGAGAGCCGGGGCGGCCGTGGTAGTTTCACGGCCGTACTCTAATGGTCTGACAGACTATTGAGAGCCGGGGCGGCCGTGGTAGTTTCACGGCCGTACTCTAATGGTCTGACAGACTATTGAGAGCCGGGGCGGCCGTGGTAGTTTCACGGCCGTGTTCTAATGGTCTGACAGACTATTGAGCGCCGGGGCGGCCGTGGTAGTTTCACGGACGTGCTCTAATGGTCTGACAGACTATTGAGAGCCGGGGCGGCCGTGGTAGTTTCACGGCCGTACTCTAATGGTCTGACAGACTATTGAGAGCCGGGGCGGCCGTGGTAGTTTCACGGCCGTGTTCTAATGGTCTGACAGACTATTGAGCGCCGGGGCGGCCGTGGTAGTTTCACGGACGTGCTCTAATGGTCTGACAGACTATTGAGAGCCGGGGCGGCCGTGGTAGTTTCACGGCCGTACTCTAATGGTCTGACAGACTATTGAGAGCCGGGGCGGCCGTGGTAGTTTCACGGCCGTACTCTAATGGTCTGACAAACTATTGAGCGCCGGGGCGGCCGTGGTAGTTTCACGGCCGTGTTCTAATGGTCTGACAGACTATTGAGAGCCGGGGCGGCCGTGGTAGTTTCACGGCCGTGTTCTAATGGTCTGACAGACTATTGAGCGCCGGGGCGGCCGTGGTAGTTTCACGGACGTGCTCTTATGGTCTGACAGACTATTGAGAGCCGGGGCGGCCGTGGTAGTTTCACGGCCGTACTCTAATGGTCTGACAAACTATTGAGCGCCGGGGCGGCCGTGGTAGTTTCACGGCCGTACTCTAATGGTCTGACAGACTATTGAGAGCCGGGGCGGCCGTGGTAGTTTCACGGCCGTACTCTAATGGTCTGACAGACTATTGAGAGCCGGGGCGGCCGTGGTAGTTTCACGGCCGTACTCTAATGGTCTGACAAACTATTGAGCGCCGGGGCGGCCGTGGTAGTTTCACGGCCGTGTTCTAATGGTCTGACAGACTATTGAGAGCCGGGGCGGCCGTGGTAGTTTCACGGCCGTGTTCTAATGGTCTGACAGACTATTGAGCGCCGGGGCGGCCGTGGTAGTTTCACGGACGTGCTCTAATGGTCTGACAGACTATTGAGAGCCGGGGCGGCCGTGGTAGTTTCACGGCCGTGCTCTAATGGTCTGACAAACTATTGAGAGCCGGGGCGGCCGTGGTAGTTTCACGGCCGTACTCTAATGGTCTGACAAACTATTGAGCGCCGGGGCGGCCGTGGTAGTTTCACGGCCGTGCTCTAATGGTCTGACAGACTATTGAGAGCCGGGGCGGCCGTGGTAGTTTCACGGCCGTGTTCTAATGGTCTGACAGACTATTGAGAGCCGGGGCGGCCGTGGTAGTTTCACGGCCGTGTTCTAATGGTCTGACAGACTATTGAGAGCCGGGGCGGCCGTGGTAGTTTCACGGCCGTGTTCTAATGGTCTGACAGACTATTGAGAGCCGGGGCGGCCGTGGTAGTTTCACGGACGTACTCTAATGGTCTGACAGACTATTGAGAGCCGGGGCGGCCGTGCTCTGATGGTCTGACAGACTATTGAGAATCTTAGCCGTGAATCAAAGCCTTTCCAGCGAATTTTGCTATTTCTTCACCATCTGACTCCTAGCGGTCTCGGCTTAATGTCATGCATGCAAACTCTTCTCGCCTTTCCATATATTACCGCCAGAAACAAAATTTGTGCAGCTACTTCAGGCCGGGCAAAACCTCGCCAAATTAAGTTCCACCAAAATCGTTTCATGAAACTCTAGGAACTTATGGATGCATTATTGGGCTTGTCCACGCTCTAAAACACACAATCATATCAGAAACACGAACATCACTCCACTGGTACCGATTCTGCAGCCTGTCAAAGTCAGAGGACAAAAATGACCCGCTGGGAGGAAATGGGTTAAGAAGCTTGTTTCAAATCCTTGGAAAACCTGCGGGGGGTTGCAACAACCCCCTGTGCGTGCAAGGGTTAACACACCCTATGGCGTTGACTAGAAAGAAATGGGTTGAAAAGTCCATGGTGCCCCTTTAAATTCGGACGTTCTGCCGTCACTGGCATTAACCATACCACGAGTTACAACGGCACAGCCCCATGGCGACACCTAGTGTCATGTTTGGAAGTAAAAAGTAGTATATTTTGAGCTAAAGCCATATTTTTATTATTTCAACTAAAAGAGAATTGCCAAACGTAATTATCACACGAATTTATAAATTTCATTGTACTGCGGGTCAATGTCACCGTTCAAAAACTAGGTCACGAGGTCATGAGGTCAATTTTGCAGAAATATAAAAATCGAAGATAGCCAAATTGAAATATGATAAATGGTGAACAAAAACGTCAAATATCGTCACGATCATTTAAAAATGGCAGAACTATAGGCTTTCAAAACAATGCCTACATGGTTACTCCCAAAAAATGCCGGAAGCTATATCTGTCATATAAAACTTTCATAATTTTTCTAGACGCCATGGTTAGATCCTACACCTTCGAAATCCCCTTGGTACCAATTTTGGAGAGAATAAAAATAGAAGGGTTTATTTTACGAAAAGTTTGGTCTATTTATGGTGGAATGACCCATAATGGTGGGTGCGTGCTCTGGGCTCCTCTCGGTCTCCTTCATGCTCGTCGCCGTCTTCCTCGTGAAACCGTGAAGCTTCTTGCCGACAGTCTCACTCTCTCCTCCTTGCGGTACTGCATCAGTGTATACCGAAGCTGGAGTGCTCAGTGCTTACACAGAGTTCAAAAGAACAAAAACTTTTCCGCGCGTGTCAGTAGCGGCCGTCGGAGGCGTGACCAGGTGTGACCATGTGACCTTGTCAGAGATGCTGTGCGGGAGCTGGGGTGGCTGCCCGCCCGTGAGATGGCGCAGTATCTCGCGGGCGGGCAGCCACCCCAGCTCCCGCACAGCATCTCTGACAAGGTCTGTGATGCCTACTAAAACGGGTGATGGTAGTCGGTGAACCACATAGTGACTCGGCGTGAACATCGACCAACACGGCAGGATGCCCATCTGTATCTCCCACAAATTAGAACGGAATCTGGGAGCAGATCCTTTATATAGCGCGCCAGCAGCATTCAACTCTCTACCAGGGTCCACCGTAAATCGATCGAGGCATAAAACCCTACTAATTTCGATTTCCACCAAAATTGGTATATGGTGATTCGCAAGGGCGTAGAATCCACTCATGGCACCCAAAAATTATTTGAAAAATGGTTTGGCAGAAATGGCCTCCGGAAATTTCTGAAGGTCATTATACAGGCCTTGATTAGAATGCCTATAGCTCCAAAAGTTTTCAAATGATTTCTGAAAAAAATATAGTTTTAGGATGTAAATTCTACGGGCAGCATTTTGGCTATCTTCAATTTTGAAATTCAAGCAAAAAATGCTTGGTGACCTCATGACCTAGTTTTATAACGGTGACCTCGACCCGTAGTACAGTGAAATTAAAAAATTCTCTTGAAAGCGTTTTGACATATGATAGTAGTCTTTCATATCAAAGAAATAAAAAAATAGCTTTCGAAATGCAGATACTACTTTTAGCCTCATATATATATATATAACACTAGGCGTCACTGTGGAGCTATGCTATCGTAACTCATAGTCTAATTGACTTGCAACTTTAACATAAAAACATTTGAAAAATCAAAATCAAGCAGTCAACCTAGAATTGAAGCATTTTAACACACAAGCACAGGAATAGGGGTTGCCCTCCCCTATTTTGAATTCACATTATTGTCCCTTTGGAAATGAACTTACCTCGTGTACCTAAATGTCATGTATGGTTGTTTGAATCATCGTACATCTTTTGAAAATAAAGATGTTCCCGTCACATTGAATCACCAAACCATGATGTCATTTCCAGTAGCATTTAACCCGCACCCCAACGGGGGTCCGTCGCCTCCTTCGCCCCACCGGGGGCCATCAATGCCCCCTAACTCCGAAAATATGGAAGGTATCGCAAAGCTGCAGAGTGTATTAGAAAGATCATGCGAATTCAGTAAGATTTTACTTGGCATGTTTAAGCGCTCCGGTCTATGTTTTGACCTACAGAGGGCAAGTTATGTCACGATAGGCTATTTACAGTAAAATATACAATCCTTCAGAAACCTGAGCATAGCTCTCACGCCATTAGGGCAATTGAGATCAGGAAAAAAATCATTAGGTAGGAAATACCAGGACTTTCTCCGCTATATGGAACATAGTGACCTCCCACCAGTGGTTTGACCTCCAGAGGGTACCTAGTGACTTAACATTATTTTTAGGGGTGCTTTTGGAAGTTTAGGGGTGCTTTCAAAAGTTTTAAGGGTGCTCGCGCACCCCTAAAGGTATACAAAGTTACACTCCTGAGGGAATTCCTATGGTTAATGCATAGACAGGCTGTTTCGAATGACGGGGAAGGCTCGAGTCCTGCAGCACCGCCCTCCCAACTCCCCCAGGGACGTCGGAACTATGTTCAAGTTGGGGAGGCAGGGGCGAATCCGGCCGCTTGGCTGGGGGACCCATATCGGCGAGCAAAACACGAAAATCTAAGCGGTGGGTACGCCGGCCGGCAGGATGTAACTTGTGCCCTGAATCCGTTCTTCAGGTTTTGATAGAGAGAGAGAGAGAGAGAGAGAGAGAGAGAGAGAGAGAGAGAGAGAGAGAGAGAGAGAGAGACAGAGAGACAGAGAGACAGAGAGACAGAGAGACAGAGAGACAGAGAGACAGAGAGACAGAGAGACAGAGAGACAGAGAGACAGAGAGACAGAGAGACAGAGAGACAGAGAGACAGAGAGACAGAGAGACAGAGAGACAGAGAGACAGAGAGACAGAGAGAGAGAGAGAGAGAGAGAGAGAGAGAGAGAGAGAGAGAGAGAGAGAGAGAGAGAGAGAGAGAGAGAGAGAGAGAGAGAGAGAGAGAGAGAGAGAGAGAGAGAGAGAGAGAGAGAGAGAGAGAGAGAGAGAGAGAGAGATAGATAGATAGATAGATAGATAGATAGATAGATAGATAGATAGATAGATAGATAGATAGATAGATAGATAGATAGATAGATAGATAGATAGATAGATAGATAGATAGATAGATAGAGAGAGAGAGAGAGAGAGAGGGAGGGAGGAGAGAGAGAGAGAGAGGGAGGGAGAGAGAGAGAGGGAGGGAGGGAGAGAGGGAGGGAGGGAGAGAGATCCGCCACTGATAGTGGTGCCCCCCTCCTGCTATCAAATGCCACCATTTAACCGCACCCTGCTGGGCCTCCTGAGCCACCTTCGCCCTGCTGGGGAGTGTTTGCACCCCCTCGAACTCGGCCCATATGCGGGATAGCGAAAAAAACACGAAAGTTGGTGCCATACAAATTCATGAAGAAACTACATCGGTCACTTTTTGGCTCAGTTTAATATTGAGGTCATGACAGGTCAAAGAAGTTGGCATTTGAGCAAAGTTTTGGGCTCTAGCATCCGACAGAAACGAGGTAGAATCATTATGTAGGCACCATTTGCTCCCCCTCGTCACGGCGAATGGAACGATATATAATGTGAGCATACTAGGTCAAAAACAAAAAATGACCTGACCTCACGTTAGGTCAAGGTCACTTTTTGACCTAGCATGGTCAATATGCATATCAATCGACTTGCAATAGCAATACAAACGCAATGGTATGAAAATAAAAGTTGTATCATCATTTCACGCAAAGTTATTGACTAAGTCTCAAAACTGCTTAAGTAGCTCCAGATAACCTCTCAGAGGTCACAGATCAAAACTTGCAACATGAGCCTGGAAAGGGGCCCAGGGTGGTTCGATTTTAAGAATATGAAGGTATTACCAGTTTTTTACACAAATACAGTCAAATTTCTGTTTTTTTCATGTATTTCCAATGGAGAGGTCATGGTCCGAACTTGACCTTAGGTCATCGATATGAAAAACCCCGGATCCGATAGGTTAGGCTAGGTTAGGTTAGTTAGTTAGCAGGTCATTTAATCCGATAGGTTTACCCATTTCGTACCTATGCCACATTAAACTTTTTTTTAAGTGAGGGCATTTGACCTGCACTTTTGACCCGACCTGAGATGACCCAAACTTAAAATTTTGGGAGAAGTTGCGGAATCAATCAAAGATAAGGTGTGCTAGGCACGGTGGCGCTTCGCACCGCCGTTTTTTCGTGCCGCCGAAAAAAAACCTTGGGGGTATTCAAACACTCCCACCGGGGCGAGGGTTAAACGTCCCCAAGCCGCAAACAGCCTTCCAACACAAACATGTTGCACCTCCTAATAGTTTTGTCGAATTTTTATCTTTCATTCTCGCCCGGCATCGCCGGTGAATGCCGTTTGAGAGGAATTGAAAGTGAAGTGGACACAGTTTTGTTCTTATCTTTTTAAGGAAAGATTTGGAAACCGGAAGAATGTTGGTTGACACGCTTTCCTTGTCAGTAGCCAAGACAAATTAGACGTGAAAAGTTTGGGCCCTTCTGGGCTCAGCCAGAAAAAGGAGCACGGGTCCAAAATTGTATACGTGACGCAAACAACTAGCAAACAACTAACAACTAACTCCGGCTCCGCTAAATGAGCCCACGAAAAACGAACCGTTTGAAATAACATGTTATTTGAGATGTCTATCATGACGGAGGCGCTCTCATTTGAGATGTCTACCATGATGGAGCCGTTCCCATTATTTGAGATGTCTATCATGACGGAGTCGCTCTCATTTGAGGTGTCTATCATGACGGAGTCGCTCTCATTATTTGAGATATCTATCATAACGGAGCCGCTCTCATTATTTGAGATGCTTATCATGACGGAGCCGCTCTCATTTAAGATGTCTATCATGACGGAGCCGCTCTCATTATTTGAAATGTCTATCATGACGGAGCGGCTCTCATTATTTGAGATGTCTATCATGTCTGAGCCGCTCTCATTATTTGAGATGTCTATCATGACGGAGCCGCTCTCACTATTTGAGATGTCTATCATAACGGAGCCCCTCTCATTTGAGATGTCTATCATGACGAAGCCGCTCTCATTTGAGATGTCTATCATGACGAAGCCGCTCTCATTTGAGATGTCTATCGTGACGGAGCCGCTCTCATTTGAGGTGTCTATCATGACGGAGCCGCTCTCATTTTACCAATGAGAGCCCGCCAAAAGCGGCCGGTTCTACATGTGAAGTCTACGACGGCGGAAAATTTGTATGCCTAGTAGTAGATTCATCACTGGATGACATGAGGCATGCAAAGAGACTGACCTGCAGGAGACCTCCCGGCTCGTCCCAGACGGACATGTTGATGGACCCAGACCGGTCCGCCACCTTGCACGTGCGCACATCGTGGCCCTCTTTTGTCTTATTCGCACGACCTGAAAATATAGGTGGTGCGAATTTATTCCCATACGTACAGTAAAATTGAGCAGCTTTGCTCCATTGGGGCAACTTTGGTCCCCCCCACCAAAAAAATCCTTAAACTATTTCATACAAATGTTTTGATGGGCTTCTCTCCCACGACTTATGGTCGCATAGGCGGATCCAAGATTGCCGATCGGGGGACTCCTTCGGGGGGGGGGTATCCGAACCAGGGGGCGCCACTTTTGACCGGCAAAACCTGTCGGGTGGGCGCAAAATCCTATCGGTGGGCGCCGATCTTCGCATCCTGGGGGTGGGAAGGGGGGTGGGAAGCGAAATTTCATGGAGCGCCGAGGGTCGATCAGGGGGGGCACGCCAGGCACTCCCACGTGGCTGGGCACCCATGCCAATGTTAATTGTTTTTGTTGGCAGTGTGCTCTGTGCATCTTATTCCGAATGAGTTCCAGAATATATGACGATGAGGGATGAAAATCAAATGATGTTAGTGCTTGCAAAGACGACAGCGAGTCAGTAAATACAACGTATTTGCGTCTCCTCGACCTCAACACCTGGTCTAAAACTCGGAAGATAGCGTTAAGTTCAGCAGTAAAGACGGATGCTGTCACAGGGAGTGTATAACGTTTTTCAATTCCATGACTTACATACGCACACCGACACCGCTCTCCGTCTTAGATCCGTCTGTATAATAGACCTCAAAACCTGAATACATGTCATTGACGTGTTCCCAGAAAATCTGCCGGACCGCACCAGGCGGCAGATCCTTGGTCTTAACAAGCAAACTGGTGTCCACCTGAGGCTCTGGGCGAGTCCATGGTCCTAATAAGGAATTCTGGAAAGTCTCAACCTGTTCACAGTCAACTCCTGCTTCCCTCAGCCACGCTCCCTTTCTAAGACCAGGGTTAATATAGAAATATAGTACATAATATAATAAAGAAATATAGGGTTTAAAAGAAATCAAAATTGACCAATCAGAACCATAGGGGTTTTCATACCTGGGTCACGTGACCTATCTGACGCAAAATATTCATCATCCTGGGGCTGAAGCAGAAAACGACTCAAGACCCAAGGTACGAAACGGCTGAAGACTTGAGTAATCATGTTTTTCCCGCTTCTAGGGCAAACCAATTCATCTTGTAGTTAAGGGCTTTAAAAATTAATTCAAATACAAATACAGGAGAACAGACATTTTCATTACAAAAAAAAACATTTTTTTATAAATTTTGTCAAACTTGTTACCAGTACGGCTGCTGGAGTCGGACTCTCACTAAAGTCTTCAAGGGACTTGTCACGGAGACCCCGACCCCACCACCCGAACGAGCAACTCCCACAATGAAGGGATAATTTAGAAGCCAAAGTTTAACGTCCCACAAAGCACAGGGACGGCCGCCTCGTTTAGGTCACCTTCTCACCAGTCGGTTGCCAGCCCACCTGTACGTCGGGTAAACTATTCAGTGCCGGAGCGTCTCAGGGGAACTGATCCCAAGCCTGGACATGCACTGCCACTGCATGCTTCTGAGCAGCAAGCCGGAGCCCGACGCTCTACCGACTGAGCTACAGGGGCGGCAGATTTTCTGGAAACAACATTACTTTTCTACTTTAAATAGTTTTCCAAAAGAGATGGGTGAAGGTTTCAGCAATTTATCGGAACTGATAACCTATTTCGATAATAAGTGAGTGGCCTCCTAAAATTTTGCCGAAGCTATACAAATAATTGACAATTTCATAATCAGGATTTTTCAAATAGCAAGACACCTCAATAATAATTTTTTCGAGTATCTCCCTTTAGTGTCCCACTTTTACAATGGGTTTTGAACTAAGAAAGCGGTTAATAGGGGTAAATCTAGGGTAAATACGCAATATAGGGGTAAACACATAATAGTCCAGCGCTCCCTTAGAGGTAAACACGCAATAGTCCAGCGCTCCCTTGGAGGTAAACACGCAATAGTCCAGCGCTCCCTTAGAGGTAAACACGATAGTCCAGCGCTCCCTTAGAGGTAAACACGATAGTCCAGCGCTCCCTTAGAGGTAAACACAATAGTCCAGCGCTCCCTAAGAGGTAATCACGATAGTCCAGCGCTCCCTAAGAGGTAAACACGATAGTCCAGCGCTCCCCTTAGAGGTAAACACGCAATAGTCCAGCGCTCCCTTAAGGGTAAACACGATAGTCCAGCGCTCCCTAAGAGGTAAACACGATATTCCAGCGCTCCCTTAGAGGTAAACACGCAATAGTCCAGCGCTTCCTTGGAGGTAAACACGATAGTCCAGCGCTCCCTTAGAGGTAAACACGATAGTCCAGCGCTCCCTTAGAGGTAAACAAGATAGTCCAGCGCTCCCTAAGAGGTAAACACGATAGTTCAGCGCTCCCTTAGAGGTACACGCAATAGTCCAGCGCTCCCTTGGAGGTAAACACGATAGTCCAGCGCTCCCTAAGAGGTAAACACGATAGTCCAGCGCTCCCTTAGAGGTAAACACGCAATAGTCCAGCGCTCCCTAAGAGGTAAACACGATAGTCCAGCGCTCCCTAAGAGGTAAACACGATAGTCCAGCGCTCCTAACAGTTATTTGTATACAATTATAGTATTGTATAATAAATTACAATTACAATTATAGTATATCTTATACAGATACATCTTAATACAAGTACAATTATAGTATACAAATATAGTATAGTACTGTTATAGTAACAGTTATTATATACACGCTCCTCCAAGACTGAGCATTTCGCACACCTTTCTTTCCCTTTGCAGGATTTGGCTACTTGGCCATATCGCTGGCAGCGAAAGCAACGAGTGGGGTCAGGCACATATCTACGGACAGCTACATATCTCCATCCCACGCGAACCCTCTCTGGTAGCTTCTTGTCTCGGAACGCAAGTACGATGGTGTTGGTACCTACCAACTTTCCCTTCTCTCTCCTGTTCATCCTCCTCACACTCACAACTCCCTGCTCATTCATACCCTCGAGTATTTCGTCGTCCGTCAAACCCTCCAACAGCTCCGTTGAGATGACACCCCTTTCCGTATTTTTTGTCGGGTGTAGCCTAACAGTGGATGGGATCGAGTGGTCCGAATCTCTACTTTTATACGTTAGTGACTCAGGGGCCGGAAGATCGGCTGTCTCTGTTGTTGGTAGACATGGTCACTTCGATTTCGGTTTTCGAGATTCGAAGCGCATTAGAAACTGTTCTAAATTTCGACAGAGCCTGGGCGGTTTGAAAGGGGTTCATTTTGTGGCCATTTTCTATCGCTACTAGCAGCACCCGTGCTGACTCGGGGAGGAGGGTAGACTGGACGGGTTTTTTTCGCGGGACAGTCGCATCATCCGAAAAAGTTATTCACAGCGGCGGTATCAGAAAGCGTGCTTGAGGTGGTCCGGTTCGAAGCAGAGGTCAAAATCCGTGAGGTCTGTGCAGTCGAAGTGGGAACCTGAGATAACGCCACGAGAGATAAATTTACCTTCGGCCCCCCGGGTTACCAGCTGTCAATAGCTGGGCCCGGGGGCTGGTACAGTGCCTACGGGGGCAGGTGCGCCCGTCTCAGAGGGGCGAGAGATACTCACGTAACCCCTCCGATCAAAACGCACCCACCCCCTTGACGCCATCAGCCCAGTGGGCCGGCAGGGCCATGAGTCAGGACGAAGCAAAACGCGGCACCCATCACGCAGCGGAGACTGCGGTCCACCAGGCGCGCGCAAAGGCCGGGGTCTCGCAAATCGACGGTTTCCGAAACCCCGGCCCGCGTCGCGCCCAGCAAGAACTATCACAGTCCCCACCGCGAAGGGCGCCGCGCCGCACGCCCGAAACATAATCCCCCCTACCCAGCTGGACCGAGCGACAGCGCCCGTAGACACTGCCGCGTAGCTAGGCCGCCCGCGGCAGCCTACGGACGGCTTACCCCCGGTTGGATCGAGATATCTGGGCCAAAGGGGGCGTGTTGGAGCCCTCGGGACTGACCCGCCCGAGGGGGACCTCAACCCCCCAGGATCCCGTCAACCTCGTCGCTGGGGCTCGAGATAGGCCCCGAGTGGGCGCCTTACACCCATAAAATGCCGAAGAAGGCAAATAACTGTGGGACCAATAACTGAAGCGTAAAAAGAGGACAGGAACTAAAAATAATCAACTAAATAAGAAAACAAAAACAAACAGGAGCTACATACTGGGAGGTGCAGGACAGATCTGACCCGATCCAATACGGTTACCGACCAGGTAACAAAGGGCCCGTAAGGCAGTCATCAGTATCGCCGCGGACCTCATCACCAGAGCCACCGACGACAGACGCCGACTCTAACCGACTGAAGTCGGAAGAGGTGGCGGCCGTCGGAGGGCTAGAAAAGATGTATCCGCGGCGATGCGACAAAGTTCCTCCCAAGGTTGACTGGGGCCCCGGGCGCGTCACACCCCGTTGCTCCAATCTTTACTTGCCGGACGAATCCGGCAAGTGAAGATCGGTCCCCTGAGGGGAGCTCGTCGCCATCCGAGCGGCAGCGGAGAAGCTGCTGGAGATGGGGAGCGCCCCAGCTGAGTGCGCCATCGTCCTCTGCACGGACTCCCAAGCTGCCCTGTCGACTCTTGCGAGCGGCGCAGGCGCCCAGCGGACCACGTTGGGCGCGTCGGTGTGGCACCTCCTCCTCCAAGCTGCGGCCAGGGCACAAGAGACTTTCCTACAGTGGGTCCCGGCCCACTGTGGGTTCCCAGGGAACGAACTTGGCGGAGGAGGCCCCAAACCTCCCACAGGAAACCGCGCCTGTGGACGTCCGCTGCTTCACCCGAGCTGTCGACCGCGCCGCCTCCAGGGCCTGGCGTTGCTGATGGTCGGACAGCCTGTTCAGGCGCATCATAGGGGACCGGGTGCCGACGCCGGTCCTCACTGAGAGCCGGGAAGACGCCGTCAACGTGCACCAGCTGAGGGACTCTCCAGACAGTGCCTGCACCGCATCGGCCGTCTTCCCTCCCGCCAATGTCAGCAGTGCGCGCACCCTGAGTGTCTTGCGGCGCGCTGCCTCGTCTGCCGCGAAGGCCCGGATACACCCGAGCACGTCCTGCTCCGGTGTCCGTGCCTGGCGGGATTACGGCTCCGCCTCTTCGGCACCATCCATCCGGACCCGGTGCAGCTCCGGGACGGCGGGGCCGTGGCGGCCTTGGCCCGCAACTACCTACGACACCGAGAGCCTCTCGGCTACGGCCGGCCCGAGGGACTATAGCAACAACAACAACATGGGCGGGGGCGGCACTTTGGAATCGAATCGTTTGGGAGGAGGACCTGGGCCCGCTGACTCCCCCCCACACCATTGGAAACCCTTAAGGGTACTCAAGTGCTATCCATAGGAGTAAACACGCAACAATGACGTCGTGACAAAGATTCTTTTTCGGCTTCAATTTATTCATCGGTTTCAATGATCAACAACTAAAACTCGAAAGAATGGTATCATCTATCTGAGTTCATTTCCAACCAACATTCTCATGAGACCAACAATGTACCCACAACAGACGCTGAGGGTAGTCCATCTCCCAAGTTCGCTTTTGGGCCGCCTTTTAGTGTTAGTTTGACGTTCATTTGATGCTTAATGGAAACCCGCTTTGTAATATTACGATGTGCCTTTGTGATATACCGCCGTACATAAGTGTGCATTTGCACATCAAGCGGTAGTGATTGAACCCTTGTGTGAAGCATGGCTTTCCCATTAGTATCCATTCATTAGAGTTATCTCAATGTGCCCTTTGATGTTAGTGGCCACTGCTTTTGATTTTTGCCACTACTGTGGTATACAAACTCCTAGTGTTCCGCCCACAGAGATTGTGTTGCCGAAGGCGCCGTTGTGTTAGGAGGGTGCTGACACTGCGTAGTGAGATGTGAACACGCTAAGACTCGTGGCGTAGCCAAGGGGGGGTGCTTGGGTCCGCAGACCCCTCCCTAGGGCTGACCTTGTGCAATGGAAAACACGAGCATTGGTCACGGGGGCCCCTGAACTTGGTCTCAGGGGGCCCTCCGTGCTTGGTCTTATGGGGCCCCCGAGCTCGGTCTCACGGGCCTTACGAGCTTGGTCCTAGGGGCCAGACTTGTTGATGACTCAAATTTTCTTGAGTCGACTCAACTCTGACTCACAGCTAAATGGCTGACTCCGATTCTGACTCGACTCACTGAGTTGAAAATGGTGAGCCGACTCGCTTCAGGCCAAATTCAGAAGTGAGCCGACTGGATTCCGACTCAAGTCAGCATTGAGTCAGAGTCGATTCCGACTCAGAATAGTGGCAAAATATCCACAGAAAAAAACTCATTTCCTTCAATAGTATGCAAAATCCAGCACATTTATTCATGGCGTTCATCTAACTGCACATTTCCTTTAATAATATGCCAATTTCAATGCATTAATTCATGACAGAAATTATTCCTGCATAGGAATGAAGAAATATGCTAATCGCGAACATGTGAGTATGAGGAAGGGCCTGATGGCTTTGCATTTTAAAGGTATGTTCTTCAGGAGCAGTAATAATTGAAGCAATAAGCGACGTTTCAACTGGAAAAAAACAGGAATCAATATATAAACATATGATATTTTGAGAGGCAACCCCGGTCCCAGAAAATTCTGAACAATCCCGTGACGAATTTAACTTAGAAATAAATACGGCACTGTACACTGCCCCTTTCCAGCACCTCACCTAAACCAAAAACAATGATAAATGAGTACTCGTCTTGTTGTACTCCCGAAAAAGCTGTAGTAAACACGTAAACGTTACAGATGGCGCATTGAAGACATTACGAACTTAGCCTCGGTTAGCGCAAACCTGACGATGGATAAGAGTTTAAAAATCACGTGGCTAAAAAGGCGTAAGAAAAATCTGCAGGTCCATGTTAAGTTAATCATGCCTTCGGGCTTCTAAAGCCTAAATGGCCAGCATTTTGTTGCGCACCATGATTGTTTTATGACTAGTGTGGCGCGCGCGGGGGCAGCAGTGAGTGGTAAATAAAACAAATCGGCATCATCATGATTTGAAGAGCGGGCGGTGGTTGTTTGTGAGTGAGAGGATTGATGTATATTTTTCGGTTTATCAGTTTCACAGTTTGAAATTACTGAGGCTAGGCCAGAGGTAGGACTGATATCCATTTTCCGTACATAGGCAGTTTTTATTATCTACCAGTGGGTGTTCTCAAACCACGACAAATCAAGATACCTAGTGCTTTGAAATAAGCAGATAATTGAAGCTTTAATTTTCCGTTTCGACCCATTTCAAGGCTTATGTGCAAAATACGATTTTTTGGTACCCTCTTTCTGATGCTGATATGTATTTTTTAGTGTTTTAGCCGAAGGAAGGAACAAAATAGAAAATAAAGATGTGGTTTCCTAAGAGTGAATTTCCTTTTGCATGAGAATGGGCTTAGGATTTTGGATGGTGTGCATTCTCAAAGTTGAAAAAGTCTGATTTTGTGCCCAATCACACATTTTTCTGTATGATTCTGCATGCCATTGCCAGGATTAAACGGAAAAACTATTAAATGTGTTTTTTTAAACTATATTTTACGTAACTTGTGTTGCTAACAACTGATCCAGGCATGGGTCTAGTGTGGGTATGAGAATGAATTACCTGATATTACCAAATAGCAATATGATATCCTTCAAAACTAGATGTGAAAATTTCTAAAATGTCAGTCATGTGATCACTTATGTTAAGAAAATAGTGTTGAGTCGACTCAACTCTTGACTCACAGCATGATGCCGACTCCGATTCTGACTCGATTCAACTGGTTGTCCAGTTGAGTCGACTCTGATTCAACCCAAATGTGAAGTTGAGTCTACTCAACTCTGGCTGGAGCAAAATTTGATTCGACTCTGAGTCGCGACTCAACAAGTCTGCTAGGGGCCCCTGATAATCTATATCGAGGGCTCCCGAGTACCGAACCATGAGCTCGGGGGTCCCTGAGTTTGGTCTCAGTGGGGTCCCGAGCTTGGTCTCAAAGGGCTCCCCGAGCTTGGTCTAAGAGGCTCCGAACTTGGCCTTAGGAGGGCCCCGAGCTTGATCTCACAGACCTTTCGATCTTGGTCTCAGGACGCCCCCGACCTTGGTCTCAGGGGGCACCCTGAGCTTGGTCTCCAGGGACCACCGATCTTGTTCTCAGGGGGTGCCGAGCCTGGTCTCAGGGGGCCCCGATCATCGTAATCGATGGTTCCGGAGTACCAAACATTGATCACGGGGAGAGGGCGGAATATTGATTTCGGAGTGTCCTCGACTATCGATATCGAGGCATTCATAAGCAAAGCACGAGCATTGGCCTCAGGGGACCCCGCGTTTGGGCTCAGGGGCTCCAGGCTTGTGCCCAAGGACATCAGAGCATCGGTATCGAGGGGCTACAGCATTAATCTGGGAGTGGGCGCTCCGAATATTTATCTGGAGGGCCCCAAATGTCGGTGTCCAGATGCTGCTGAGAAAAGCAAGAGGATGGGTCCCTAGCCTGGTGATAGGGCAAGGGCCCCCAGCCTGATCTAAGTGGGACCCCGAGCTTGGCCTTAGTATCAAAGGGCTCCGGAGTAATGGTCTCGGGGGAGGCGGGCAAGTAATGATTTCGGGGGCCTCCAAATCCTAATCTCGGTGGGTCCCAGAATGTGTGGGGTGCAGTGGCGTAGCCAAGGGGGTCCGAGGGGATCTGGGGTCACCGAGAGTCAGTCTCAGGGCTGCTTCCACCCTCCCCTCAAGTGTTAGTATCAGGAGGCGCCCCAGAGTTAGTCTCACAGGGCTGTCGGAAATCATTTCCAGACCCCCCCCAGACAGCCTCAGGGACCGGGAGGGGCCGGAATCGGGAGGGGCCGAAAATTAGCCTTGTGGGTGCCGCCGAGTGTTGATCTTAGGCGCCCCAAGAACTGCTTCCTGGAGCCAGAGTTATTTTCAGGGGACCTTTCAGTTCTAGTGCCGAGGAGGTTATCTCAGAGACCCGACAATTAGTCTCACGGGTATTGGTCTAAGAAGTGTCCAGAAGTTAGAATCAGGGGTGCCCTGGGGCTACTCTTAGGTGTCCCGGAGAGCTAGTCTCAGAAAGCATTCCTCCCCTTCCTCCCCTCACCCCCAGTCAGTTAGCCTCAGGCCTCCCGAGAGTAAGTTCCAGGGGGCCCCAGTAGGCAGTCTCAGGGTACCCCCAAATGCTGGTTTTGGGGGACGTAAGTACTGTTTTGGGTGAAAAGTATTGTTTTCGGGGGTCCAGAGGTACTGCTTTCGGCGCCATGTCAAGTGCTAGGTACAAGACTGGAGATCTCTTTTTGACCCAGGGGGCAGGGGGGTGGGGTCGATGGCTTAAAGCTGGCACAGCAATACAAGCCCTATATAAAGCCCATCAGAGACCAAAAGTCCAAAGAAGCACTGACCTCCCCAACTCCCCGGGATCTCCAACCAATGGCTAGGGAGGGTAATTGAGCGGTTTGATAGGCAGGACCGTCCACGGAATAGGTATTACATAGCCCCTGGGCACACTCCTATATCCCTTTTATTAAGCGCCCTTTTTCCTTTCCCTTTCTTTTAGATTTTAGAATACAATCCAGAGATATTGCTTGAGATCCTAAGCTCAAAAAAATATTTTCGAAAATCAAATGCCAAAAAAAGTACCAAAAAGTAGAGATTTGGAGAAGCAAAAAGAGCAATTAAAACGTGTCGATCTAACACTAGTACCGAAGGAAAGACAAAAATTAATCTAGCTTTATCATCCATAAGAGAAAATCAAAAAGGGAATTTGACACTTCAGCTGATTTTTAATCTATAAGCTTAACCCCAGTAAATACCTTCTTAAATATTCTTAAATAAACAACTTTCAAATATATTCGTAGGAAACAAGACAAACAAGGGTAATGACAGAAATTGATGAACATAATCCCAAAAGAAATGAACATTAAAGGTTGAAAATAACAATAACAGGGTGAGTCAAGGCGATAGATATTTCAGGGCGCATATTGCATTGGTAATTTGCTCACTTATACCATAGCAAGGGTAAGAATGTAACTGCGGTGAATTCAACAGGGTCTGTCTGCAAAATATACGTTATATAACGTCCGGTACACACTCCCATATCCCTTGCATTTGTATTCATTTTTATTTTAGTTTCTTTGGAAATTTACTGATTAAAGAGTTTATGAACCCCGAACACCCGGAAAGAATTTGTAATCATTTCCCGTCGACGATCATTTCTTCGTGCTCAAAGCGACTGACCTTAAATTACTTCAGGCCTGATTACCAGAGTGAACTGAGATAGTCAGGTTTAACATCATGCAGGCAGCAGCATCTGATTTCCTGAAATGTTCCACAAAGCCCTTATTATAGCCAGGTTACCATATAGGTATGGAACAGCTTCAACATTTGGTGACCTAAATTTACCAACACTTATTTGGATCTAGAAAAATCGAACGATAAAACAAAAGAAGAAACTTTAAAGGGCACAGCACAATTTCCTTTTGTGAAAATGTTATCATGTTAATATACTTAACGAAAAATACAGGAGATGGACCCCGGTTACTAAGGGACCCCCGGCCTGGGCCCCCGACGGTTGTCGGACCCTCTTGGCTGAATCATGGCTACGCCACTGCAAAGACTTGTGGTGGCATAGTGGTTGTTGACCCAAAAACTAAGTCGAATAGTATATTGGAAGTAGAAGAGCTCCTCAGCTCTGCGTGTCCATACTACACAACTAAGAGAGGTCCTGCACTACGAAACACAATCACAGCCAGGCCCAAAAGGCACATCTAGGCCACACACGTGCACCATTGCAATGGTGCACGTGTGTGCTGTTGATGTTTGTGCTGTTTGTTAGATTAGATGATAGATGCTGTTGCTGTTTGTGGCCTGGACGAATTAACCAATTAACCAATTAACTAACCAATGCATCCAATTAACCAATGCATTGGTGTAAACAGCAACAGTCCTGTGCGAACCATAGGGGTAAACACGCAATAGTCCTGTGCGAACCATAGGGGTTGTTGTCGTTGTTGTTTGGGGTTTTAGGGCGCTTCAACTGCATGGTCATTTCGGGCCCCACTGTGGTTATGTTACAAACGAATTTCGGTATAGGGAGCTCGAAAGCATAGAAACATTACTGTGCCAACAGAACAGTCAATCCCGACGTAATATTCATACTATGAAATACTTAACAGCGTCTCCCAGCTTCTACCGTCAAACATTTCCGAGACGCACCAAGCTGTGCGAGCGTTCCACTCAGGCGGTGGTCTGTCCATTCTCTCCGGGTACCCAAGACCCTTTGGCGGAGAGCGGCGCAAGAATGTTGTGTCTTTATCCATGTATGCTTCCCGGACTATTGGCCCGGGATGCCTCCCATCACTAGCGGGACTGGGTCGCGGGTCATCCTGCCAAACATGCTGCATGTTTCCCATGCTCTCGGTGGAACCAGACTGAAGCCTTGGCTGAAGAAGCTCTTTTTGGACCCCGGGCACCCCAAATTCTCTTTCCCTTCGAGTCCCGAAATGCAAAGTCTGCTTTCTCTTCCCTCACGTGTTGGGGGGGGATTTTTCCCTACAACGTAAGTTTGGGGAGGAAAGTCTGCGCTTTCCGTCGCGTGTAGCTGTTCCCGGGTAGTCACTGTTTCTTGCTTTTGCAGGTGGTGTTGGTGGAGGCGGCAGTGGTGGAGGGTATGGCGGCGGTATTAACCCTGCATCCCCGCAGCCCGCGGATGGCATAGCTTCATCGTGCTCTATGCGCACGCTACGACTTTTAGGAGGTGCTGAGGAGGACCGCTCTGAAACGAGCATTTTGATTGCTACGTTTGATGGTGTTCTGCCTTTTGATTTTATGGATGGCTTTGATGCTGGACTTTTTGCGGTTGCAGGTGTGGGTAATGCACTTCCTTTTTTATTTGGTGTAGATCCTGTACTGTGTGTGACCGCACGAACTGTCTCTGTACCTGGAGAGCCAGAAGCATCTCCTCCGCTGAACCGCGCACGCTTCGGTGCAGGATGATCATGGGACTGTTCAGCGACTTTCTTTGTCTCCGTCACTGGTTTTAGCTTATCAGTAATGTCCGTCTGCACCCCTTTCTCAATGGTGTCTCTAGTCGGGCCGTTGGACTGCGGTGCTGCTGTCGACGCGACCGAGTCCTCCTTTTGGTCCATTTAAACACCGCTTTCGGTTGACCCTGTGTGGCGGGTCGAATTGGGTTTCAACGCTCATGTCGGATTGGTTGTCAGGTTGTGGCATCTGACCACCGATCAGATCCATGAAATCCCGGACAGACAGGTGCATGAGATCCCGTATGGTAGAGTCAAAGGTAACTGTCGGCTTCGCTTGCCTTGAACTCCCGACAAGCGCGTCGCGGAATGGGGAGCACTGGACCAGAGATCCATCTCTCACGCTCAGCTTCGGAGAGCCATGTGCTATGTCACGCTTACGTCCCGTCACACTTGCCCTACCTGTCACTGATGACTCCGGATGGAGAGAAGCTTCGTGGAACGGTTTACTGGTTTGCCTTAGGGTTTGGGATTTTTTCTGAGCTACTTTCTTTGACTGTCTTTTAGCTTTTCTCTTTCCGAAACGAAAATGTGACATGCACTACTATAGGAGTAAACACGCAATAGTCCTGTGCTAAACATAGGGGTACACACGCAATAGTCCTGTGCTAAACATAGGGGTAAACACGCAATAGTCCTGTGCTACCATAGGGGTAAACACGCAATAGTCCTGTGCTACCATAGGGGTAAACACGCAATAGTCATGTGTTACCATAGGGGTACACACGCAATAGTCCTGTGCTACCATAGGGGTACACACGCAATAGTCCTGTGCTACCATAGGGGTAAACACGCAATAGTCCTGTGCTACCATAGGAGTAAACACGCAATAGTCCTGTGCTAAACATAGGGGTACACACGCAATAGTCCTGTGCTACCATAGGGGTAAACACGCAATAGTCCTGTGCTACCATAGGGGTAAACACGCAATAGTCCTGTGCTACCATAGGGGTAAACACGCAATAGTCCTGTGCTACCATAGGGGTAAACACGCAATAGTCCTGTGCTACCATAGGGGTAAACACGCAATAGTCCTGTGCTACCATAGGGGTACACACGCAATAGTCCTGTGCTACCATAGGGGTAAACACGCAATAGTCCTGTGCTACCATAGGGGTAAATACGCAATAGTCCTGTGTTACCATGGGGGTAAACACGCAATAGTCCTGTGCTACTATAGGAGTAAACACGCAATAGTCCTGTGCTACCATAGGGGTAAACACGCAATAGTCCTGTGCTACTATAGGGGTAAACACGCAATAGTCCTGTGCTACCATAGGGGTAAACACGCAATAGTCCTATGCTACCATAGGGGTAAAACGCAATAGTCCTGTGCTATCATAGGGGTAAAACGCAATAGTCCTGTGCTACCATAGGGGTAAACACGCAATAGTCCTGTGCTACCATAGGAGTAAACACGCAATAGTCCTATGCTACCATAGGGGTAAAACGCAATAGTCCTGTGCTACCATAGGGGTAAACACGCAATAGTCCTGTGCTACCATAGGAGTAAACACGCAATAGTCCTATGCTACCATAGGGGTAAAACGCAATAGTCCTGTGCTACCATAGGGGTAAACACGCAATAGTCCTGTGCTACCATAGGGGTAAAACGCAATAGTCCTGTGCCACCATAGGGGTAAACATGCAATAGTCCTGTGCTACTATGGGAGTAAGCACGCAATAGTCCTGTGCTACCATAGGGGTAAACACGCAATAGTCCTGTGCTACTATAGGGGTAAACACGCAATAGTCCTGTGCTACCATAGGGGTAAACACGCAATAGTCCTATGCTACCATAGGGACAAAACGCAATAGTCCTGTGCTACCATAGGGGTAAACACGCAATAGTCCTGTGCTACCATAGGGGTAAACACGCAATAGTCCTGTGCTACTATAGGAGTAAACACGCAATAGTCCTGTGCTACCATAGGGGTAAACACGCAATAGTCATGTGTTACCATAGGGGTAAACACGCAATAGTCCTGTGCTACCATAGGGGTAAAACGCAATAGTCCTGTGCTACCATAGGGGTACACACGCAATAGTCCTGTGCTACCATAGGGGTACACACGCAATAGTCCTGTGCTACCATAGGGGTAAACACGCAATAGTCCTGTGCTACCATAGGGGTACACACGCAATAGTCCTGTGCTACCATAGGGGTAAACACGCAATAGTCCTGTGCTACCATAGGGGTAAACACGCAATAGTCCTGTGCTACCATAGGGTAAACACGCAATAGTCCTGTGCTACCATAGGGGTAAACACGCAATAGTCCTGTGCTACCATAGGGGTAAACACGCAATAGTCCTGTGCTACCATAGGGGTACACACGCAATAGTCCTGTGCTACCATAGGGGTAAACACGCAATAGTCCTGTGCTACCATAGGGGTAAACACACAATAGTCCTGTGCTACCATAGGGGTAAACACGCAATAGTCCTATGCTACCATAGGGGTAAACACGCAATAGTCCTGTGCTACCATAGGGGTAAACACGCAATAGTCCTGTGCTACCATAGGGGTAAACACGCAATAGTCCTGTGCTACCATAGGGGTACACACGCAATAGTCCTGTGCTACCATAGGGGTAAACACGCAATAGTCCTGTGCTACCATAGGGGTAAACACGCAATAGTCCTGTGCTACCATAGGGGTAAACACGCAATAGTCCTATGCTACCATAGGGGTAAAAACGCAATAGTCCTGTGCTACCATAGGGGTACACACGCAATAGTCCTGTGCTACCATAGGGGTAAACACGCAATAGTCCTGTGCTACCATAGGGGTACACACGCAATAGTCCTGTGCTACCATAGGGGTAAACACGCAATAGCCCTGTGCTACCATAGGGGTAAACACGCAATAGTCCTGTGCTAAACATAGGGGTACACACGCAATAGTCCTGTGCTACCATAGGGGTACACAGGCAACAGTCCTTTGCTACCATAGGAGTAAAAGCTGGGAACCGAGAGGCAGTACCCTTCAGTACGCCCGGTACTTTTAAAAAGATAGGTCAACACATAGAACTTGTCTTAACATTCGTACCAATATCCAGCATAATCAAGTTTATGGCGAGGTTCTTGACACCTGGCTTCATGTCTCTGACTTCCATGTTGGAAGATGATGATTCTCTCATATTATTCTCCTGGATCTTGTATAAGACTGTCCCTGAAACATACAACAAACGTATTGAT
Source organism: Lepas anatifera (assembly GCA_034440635.1). Lineage (NCBI taxonomy): Eukaryota > Metazoa > Arthropoda > Thecostraca > Lepadidae > Lepas > Lepas anatifera. The sequence continues at coordinate 186,758 of JAOTON010001380.1, read as the reverse complement.
GTGATGTCTAAATAAGGTGAAATGTGACACGAACCATCAGCATAGCTGCTAATGCAGTTCTAGCCGGGAGACCTTCAAAGAAAAACACAGATATACCTAAAAAGAACAGCCCCAGCCCTAAGGAAGAAAAGGGAGGAGAAGTGGCAGCGCCACATTCTCACCCATTAGGAGGCAGATTTCCCTAGCTATGGCACTGTCACAAATAGACTGTGTCAACTGTCAATAGACGTGTGTCAACCCGCAAATTGAAATATGACTTTGAAAAATCCACTGCAGAGTCCTGTAAAGATCATATTCAGAATTTCTGGAATTGTGTAAACAAAACACTTCAAACATAATCTAGGGTTGAAACACTAGACCCTGAGGGCGGCTTGATGGCAACATCTGATGGGGAGAAATCAGGAGCTCTGTAAATTATTGGCATTTGGAGTTATTTTCCTAGGTTTATAGAATTGCTGAATATTTCGGACAAATACTAGGTAAAAAGATTGAAATACAATAAATACTCTGTACTTCGGTACAATTGGGCATACCTTTGACAAGTTCGAACAAATATGGCGAGAGGGGACCAGCTTACAAAGTGTTTTTCATCATAGCAGAACAATAAAACGTGTATTAAAACACCACGATCTCTCAGTTTCTCGCTAAACGACATCGGCAGGTACAACATCAACGACATCTTCAGAAGCTGAAGGACAAGAGCGTAACCCAACATATATCCGTGCCCCCTACGTCAGGAGTCAGTGAAAGCAGAAGCCGGGTTCTCGCTCCCAACAGTATAAGGAGTACAACGGTATATAGCCAGGTTGGTACGGAGGGATGACACTGCCCGACAGAAGCAGAGTGGAGAGCCGACTATATTGGGACTGCATCTCCACTTCTGCCCTTAGATTGGCTTGGCTTTTGGAGAGAGAGGAGCACCATGAGCCCACTGAGTCCAGATTTGCCTTCAGTTCCGACCACTTGGCGTCCGTTGAGGCCACAGACGACTCGGCAACTTCCTACGCTCAATGTTCTCAGAGACAAATAATTGTACCTCTTGTAGCTCGGTTTTCAGGGTAGTAACACAGCCCCTCAGCTCCTCCACGTCCTTCCTGAGCTGTGAGTTTTCCTCAGTTAGGCGTTCAAATCGTGAGTCGATGTACTTTTGGTTAGGAGATGTACTTACTAATTTGGTTAGGAGACGGCCCTGTTCCAGCTCGTGGTATATTTTTCCTAAAAATAAGGGCATTAAAAAAGTTCTGTATGTATGTCCACTCAGGATCACTGTGTGGTAGAAAAGTTCAGTATGTATGTCCACTCAGGATCAGCGTGTGGTAGAGAAGTTCAGTATGTATGCCCACTCAGGATCAGTGTGTGGTAGAAAAGTTCAGTATGTATGTCCACTCAGGATCAGCGTGTGGTAGAGAAGTTCAGTATGTATGTCCACTCAGGATCAGTGTGTGGTAGAGAAGTTCAGTATGTATGTCCACTCAGAATCAGCGTGTGGTAGAGAAGTTCAGTATGTATGCCCACTCAGGATCAGTGTGTGGTAGAGAAGTTCAGTATGTATGCCCACTCAGGATCAGTGTGTGGTAGAGAAGTTCAGTATGTATGTCTGCTCAGGATCAGTGTGTGGTAGAAAAGTTCAGTATGTATGCCCACTCAGGATCAGCGTGTGGTAGAGAAGTTCAGTATGTATGCCCACTCAGGATCAGCGTGTGGTAGAGAAGTTCAGTATGTATGCCCACTCAGGATCAGTGTGTGGTAGAAAAGTTCAGTATGTATGTCCACTCAGGATCAGCGTGTGGTAGAGAAGTTCAGTATGTATGCCCACTCAGGATCAGTGTGTGGTAGAAAAGTTCAGTATGTATGTCCACTCAGGATCAGCGTGTGGTAGAGAAGTTCAGTATGTATGTCCACTCAGGATCAGTGTGTGGTAGAGAAGTTCAGTATGTATGTCCACTAGAGGTGGGACTTTTTGGAAAAAGCTGGTCCCGGTCCCGGTCCCGGCCAACATTTCTTGGTCCTGGCCTAGTCCCAGCGAGAAAGATGTGGTCCCGACCTTGTCCCGGCAGCCTTTTTTCACTTATTGGCTTTTAAACATACTAATTCTTGTGGATTAAGAGCCAAACATATTAAGCAAATTTATATAATCATTACATAAACAAATCAACATAAAGTACGAACTAAAGCTTCAGGAAATCTTTACCTACTATCATGAAAAATGGCCACAATTATCTGACAATGCTCTCTGAGGAAACGTTTGCATATTAAACCCTTAAAAGGTACCTAAGAAATTATACATCAATCCAAATTCAAGCTGTATCACACCTCCCTTCAGTCCAACCATAAACATTCAATCAATAGGCTTACCTAAGTTTCATCAGGGAAGGTCAGGACACAAATACCTTCAAGAGCCTTAAGATCAAATCACCAAAGCACAGGTGGGCATTCCAGGACAAAACGACCAAAAATATTTCAATTTGACACCACCATGTCTAGAAAAAATCTGAAACTTTGTCTCCGGGGTAGTTTTGGGCCAGAAACACGCCTGTGAGAATCTTAGCCCCCTCCGACCAACGGTGACCGAGGTATAGCCCGAGGCATTTTCGGGAGGTCACGTTGTAGACTCATGTTTGATGCTTCATAACTCAACAACGCATCACCTGATTAACAAGTTTTGTATATCATTCAACTCGTCTTGAATTATAGTTTATTTTGAAAAAAGAAAATGTTAAAATTTGAAAATTTTGGGCTTTTAATTTGTTTGACCTTTTCCTTTTTGACCTAGCTTGACCTTTTCCCAGTTGAAATTGCCATTTTAGACACCTCAAAAATGTTTCTTCAGAAAATATCTTTCGATAGCAAAAATAAAAAAATGCGTTCTTGCTATAAGTTCCGAATATTTAGCACCTAAGGTAGGTATGTACACGGTTTTTGACCATTGCGGTAGTACAGCCTTATGTTTAACGCCGCAAATATAGCGATTGCTTTTGTAATCGGTCGCTGGAAATAATACTCCATTGTCTTTACGAAATTTTAATCGTACAAGTATCCGAATTTATGACAATTAACACGCGCCCACCCGAGGGGGTGGGCAACCGGCCTCCTCAGGTCTCTACAGGTAGTAAAAAAATACCTTCGCACAGCGCCACCGTACTCCATCTACCTCTAACACAACATTTTGCGACTTCTGGAAAAATAATTTAGGTCAACTGGGAGGTGGTAGGTACCGTAAACGCTGAAGGCCAGCAGGCAACTCAGTGGTGAGGGGGTGACCTGAGGTAGACGGTCGTCGTTATGCCTTGTGGGACTTTCAACTTTGCTTCCTTGATTAACACTTTATCGTGGGAGTTGCTCGTTTGGGTGGTGGGGTCAGGGTCTCCGTAAAAAGTCCCTTGATGACTCTAGTGAGACACCTACTCCTAAAACTGCCTCCTTGCCGCCCCGGTAGCTCAGTTGGTAGAGCGTTGGGCTCCGGCCCGCGGCTCAGAAGCATGCAGTGGCAGTGCATGTCCAGGCTTGGGATCGGTTCCGCTGAGACGCTCCGGCGCTCAATAGCTTACCCGACGTACAGGTCGGCTGGCAACTGACTGGTGAGAGGGTGACCTGAGCGGGGCGGCCGTCCCTGTGCTGTGTGGGACGTTAAACGTTGGCTTCTAAAATCAACCCTTCATTGTGGGAGTTGCTCATTCGGATGGTGGGGTCGGGGTCTCCGTGACAAGTCCATTGATGACTTTAGTGAGACCCCGACTCCAACAATCGAACTGAGAACAACTTGTACAAAATGTATAAAAAAACTGAACTGGCAACAACTTGGGCAATATTTATAAACGGAAAAACTGCAGCCATTAAAGGTGATAAACAGGGATTCCTTGTTTCGAGGGAGACGAGGGCAAATGAACTTATTAATAATGAGCCTTTCAGCCTTAAACGAAATTTTACAAAGATGTCGCGACTTTATCAATAATTGAAACAAGTATAACTTATCCTACGAGCACCACTAACTCACACAATTACATCGTTCCCGGAGATGGAAAATAGTATCGATGCAAGCTGATCCAGTGCAGCACAGCATATGTTTGAGAGGATTCATGCAATGTAAACAAACGTGTCTGAAAGGCTTTTATTCCCAAAAAGTAATTTGAATCTGCTCATATATTCGACAAAATGTCCTGAAATTGTAACGCATTCGACTTGGTCGCTTGAACAGGTTGCCTCATGATATTTTTACAAGGTGATCATTTCATAGCTGACACGGATCCGAGAATCCCAGATAAATAATGACACAGTGCACTGGGAGTGATGCCGCTAAATAGCCAGTTTTAATCATTACCGAATATGTTACATACAATCGTTTGGTCGCGTCGCCTTTGAGGTTGCTCAAGGTCACAGTATTTCTTACGGGAACTAAGTGGAAACCTAAATTTTGTGGCATAATAGGTGACAGAGAAGAGCAGTAGAAAGAAAAGTTCAGCACCATTGGAACACTATTGTTGAGCCCAAACGGATTATATATCTTATAATATTGCCTAGTCAAATGTCAAAATTAACCTGCTTTGACCTAGGGCCAGGCTTAGGTCTGTATGGTAAAAATAATATTAATCAAACTGCAGTGGCAAGTCAGACACGACAATGTAAAAATACAACCTCCATCGCAATTCTCGACAATTCTCAATTCTCGCAAGTTATCAAAATTTACCAATCGCCCCATGCATTTCTAATGGAAAGATCATGACCTTTGCCCTGCTCCCGGTTATCGATATAGAAATCCTGCTACGAAAAATTATCTTGCTAGGCGATCTTACTATGTAATGCGATTCTAACCACGATAGGCTAAATTTGATATGATTTATGCACCTCCCAAAGTTTGAGGTTAGGTCTCTTGACCTGGGTTGGCGGTCTGACCTGGTATGACCCAGACCTAAAATTTTGCCAGAAGCTGCAAAAATTTCGAGTTAGAGGTACATGAAGTACGGTGGCGCTGCGCGAAGGTGTTTTTTTACTACCTGTGGAAACCTGAGGAGGCCGGTTGCCCACCCCCTCGGGTGGGCGCGTGTTAATTGTCATAAATTCGGATACTTGTACGATTAAAATTTCGTAAAGACAATGGAGTATTATTTCCAGCGACCGATTACAAAAGCAATCGCTATATTTGCGGCGTTAAACATAAGGCTGTACTACCGCAATGGTCAAAAACCGTGTACATACCTACCTTAGGTGCTAAATATTCGGAACTTATAGCAAGAACGCATTTTTTTATTTTTGCTATCGAAAGATATTTTCTGAAGAAACATTTTTGAGGTGTCTAAAAGGGCAATTTCAACTGGGAAAAGGTCAAGCTAGGTCAAAAAGGAAAAGGTCAAACAAATTAAAAGTCCAAAATTTTCAAATTTTAACATTTTCTTTTTTCAAAATAAACTATAATTCAAGACGAGTTGAATGATATACAAAACTTGTTAATCAAGTGATGCGTTGTTGAGTTATGAAGCATCAAACATGAGTCTACAACGTGACCTCCCGAAAATGCCTCGGGCTATAACTCGGTCACCGTTGGTCGGAGGGGTATGAGATTCTCACAGGCGTGTTTCTGGCCCAAAACTACCCCGGAGACAAAGTTTCAGATTTTTTCTAGACATGGTGGTGTCAAGCCTTGGTCGATCTGTCCTGGAATGCCCCCAGGAGCAATTTGACATATCACTTTTGCAGTTGCCATGTGACTACAAGTAGAGGTGGGACTTTTTGGTCCTGCGGTCCCGGCGCCAGGACCAGGTTTGGTCCCGGCAGGACTAAAGCCGGGACCACAGGCTAGACGCCGGGACTGTACCGGGACCAGAGCCAGTCTGGAACAAGCGAAATTCATGGTAATGGTTTCTACATTTCATCCAAAACTAAAATATGAGACAAAACATAACTGTGACTTTCCAAAAATTTATTGCCTCCTTGATACAATTTTCCAACTTTATAATATGAGAAAAAGTATCAATTCAGTTAGATGAAAGAGATAAAATAATGTTGCACACACACACAGTACAGAACTCAGCTCTCACTAAGTTTCATTCTTTGTAAACCACATTTGCAGATCCAATTCCTATTCCTTCACTTGACTACAAAGCAACTCAGCGACAACCAAAATACAAGCCAAAAATGGTGGGTACTGGGGTCAAAATCACTTTGAATTGAAGAAAAACGTGTTTTGCATATAGGTACATGGAAGGCATTGAAACAAAACATTGATTGAAAAGAGAATTCTGGAATTGATGATTGGAAACGGCTGTCCCTACCAAACGCACTGTTTCAATTGCCTAAGTTTTCTCTCTAAAAAAAATACTCAACGGTATTTTAAATTACGTCTGCGAGTTATGTCGTGATCAAAACGTGAATGGCTTCAATTTCTTCAACCACATTCAACTACCGCACCACGCTTCGCGTTGTTGGAGCCAAAAACAAAAAGAATAGTAAGGATGAAAACAACTGTGCGCCATTGTTGTCTTTGAGGAAAAATTCAACCTAGTAGAGGCTTAAGCCTCAGTAGCCTTAAGGCAAAAAGTATTGAACCCACATGATAATTCATCTGTATTCTGTATTCTGTATTGGTAAAAAACATCAACAGGCATTGCCCAATTACTGATGCAGTCATGTGATTTAAAACAGCAGATTCAGATAATGAATACATTCAGCAATGGAAGCATTCCATGAACATCCATAACGCTCAACATTTGCACAAATGCCTATCCTGAGAAAGTTCCTAATAGAGGTGGGACTTTTTTAAAAAAGCTGGTCCCGGTCCCGGCCAACATTTCTTGGTCCCGGCCTAGTCCCGGCGAGAAAGATGTGGTCCCGGCCAGGTCCCTGCATCCTTTTTCCCACTTATTGGCTTTTAAACATACTAATTCTTGTGGATTAAGAGCCAAACATATTAAACAAATTTATATCATCATTACATAAACAAATCAACATAAAAAATGAACAATAGCTTCAGGAAATCCTTACCTACTATCATGAAAAATGGCCACAATTATCTGACAATGCTCTCTGAGGAAACGTTTGCATGTTAAACCCTTAAAAATGCCTAAGAAATTATACATAAATCAAAATTCAAGCTGACTCACACCTCCCTTCAGTCCATCCATAAACATTCAATCAATAAGCTTACCTAAGTGTTATCAGCAAAGGTCAGCACAAATACCTTCAAGAGCCTTAAGATCAAATCACCAAAGCACAGGAGCAATTTGACATCACTTTTACAGTTGCCATGTGACTACAGGACTGTTTTTGGCTGTTTATGAAGAATTATGTGAGTTGATGCACTGGATGAAGGAACTGACAATTAATGTTTTACATACCTAGGTAGTTCTCCAACCCCCCTTCCTTCTTTCCTTCCTTCCCAACAAACAACCAACCAACACACACACAAACTAATGTCCATGTATGGATTTCCAAATATGGATTTTTTTAGTGGCTTCAAAGACTCGCCAAGCGATGAAAGTCAATGTCCACGTGCCGGGTGGGACTTTTTGGTCCCGCAGTCCTGGCACCGGGACCAGGTTTGGTCCCGGCGGGACTAAAGCCGGGACCAAAGGCTAGACGCCGAGGACTGTGCCGGGACCAGAGCCAGTCTGGATAAAGAAAAATTCATGATAATGGTTTCCACATTTCATCTAAAACTAAGATAAGAGATAAAATATAACTGTGACTTTCCAGCACATCATTGCCTCCTTGATGCAATATTCCAACTTTATAAGATGAGAAAAGTATCAATTCAACTAGATGAAAGAGAACAAATAATATTGCACACACACAGCACAGAACACAGCTCTCACTAAGTTTCATTCTTTGGAAACAACATTTTCAGATGTAATACCTATACCTAATACCTATACCTAAATATTACAGATTTTGCAAGGCCTTATCGGCCTGTTGGCTCTGGTCTTTGACGCGCTCTTTCCAGGCTGAGTCTTCTGTCAGTCTTTCTCAGATCGAAGCATCTGAGAGAAGCGGAAGGCCCTCGTTGACCGAGTGACCTGCCGAGAAGTGTTCCTAGAGTGTATGTGTGGGCCTAATGAGCTCCTGGGGAGATACATGGTTCTCGAATACCGACAAGCCCACGCACCTCAGGCCCTCGTGTCGATTAACGGTCTTCGTCGGGGACGTGGAACATCTGCCGGGCCCAGTGGTTGTCCAACCGAGACTTAAACATATTTACTGAAGGAGCAGCTATCACGTGGGCTGGCAATGAATTCCAGCTGTTCACAATCCGGACCCCGAAGGACGCCCTACGCACGCGCGAGACAGCATCCGGCTTTGTTAACTTCATAGCATGCCCGCGCGTTCGAGATCGGTCATCAAGATGGAAGAACTGGGTGTAGTTCTGATCGATGGCGCCATGTAAGAGTTGATAAACTCTTATCATGTCCCCCCGGAGTCGACGATGGTAGAGGGAGGGTAGATTGAGTGCACGCAGTCTGTCAACATACGAGTGTCGTCTCAGGGATGGTACCATGCGGGTGGCTCGACGTTGGACTCTTTCAATAAGCCTCTGATCTGCCCTGTTAAATGGTCCCCAGACAGAGTTTCCGTATTCGAGCAGTGGGCGCACCATAGTTTTGTAGAGTAGCGGAAGTGTGAAAGTGTCGATGTTGGCAAAAGACCTCCTCATGATCGCCAGTACTCTGGATGCCTTAGAGGCTGCTGTGGCTGCCTGGCGTCGAAATTTCAGGTCTCTATCCACAAGAACTCCCAGGTCCTTCTCAGCCTCTTGTGCCTGGACTTTTCCGCCGTCCATTTCGTAATTGTGTTCTTGGTTGTTGTTTCCTAAGTGGAGCACGCCGCATTTGCTTAAGTTGAAGGGCATCTGCCAGGTGGAGGACCAATCCAGTGCCCTTTCCAGGTCCGCCTGGAGGGATGCAACAAGAGTGGAGGAGTCGGCTCTGGCATAGAGCTTGGTGTCGTCCGCAAAGATTTTGATGCCTGAGGTGATGGTGTCCGGCAGGTCGTTGATATAGACAAGGAACAACACGGGGCCCAGCACTGAGCCCTGCAGGACGCCACTGGTAACATGTACCCAGTCAGAAGCTGAAGAGCCAACCACCACCTGCTGGCGGCGACCAGTGAGAAATGCTCTCAACCAGGCTAGCAGCCTCCCCCCTACACCATACCCTTCTAATTTGGTAAGCAGGCGCTCATGCGGGACCGAGTCGAATGCCTTTTGGAAATCTAGATACACAGTGTCGATGGGGTGGCCTTCCTCAATTTGCCGACTCCAGTCTTCCATGGCTTCTAGGAGTTGCGATTCGCACGAACGTTGTGGACGAAACCCATGTTGATGACTCGTCAGAAGGTTATGCGCGGCAAGGTGGCCCAGAAGTGCATCTTTTATCAGAGACTCAAGCAGTCTGCATGGTATGGCGGTTAGGCTGACAGGCCTGTAGTTCCCTGGGTCTTGTTTGTCTCCTTTTTTGTATATGGGTGTAATTTTGCCCAGTTTCCAGTCCTGCGGGATGACTCCTGTATCGAGGGATTTTCTAAAAAGGAGAGCCAATGGTGAACACAGTGACTCAGCACCATCATGGAGCATCCGAGGGTGGATGTGGTCTGGGCCAGGCGAGCTGGTTGTTTTGAGCAAAATCAGTTTTTTGCGGACAGCATCTGCCGATATCAAAATGTCGGCCAGGGGTTGACCCTCGTAACGACTATCAAACACCGGCACATTCTCCATGTCCTCAACTGTAAAAAACGCTGCCAAAGAACTCGTTTAGCAGCTGGGCTTTTCCAAAATCATCTGACTCAAGTCCACCGTGTCTGTTTTTCAAGTCTCCAATTGCAGTTTTAGTTTTGAATTTCGAACTGGTGTAGCTCCAAAAGGCCTTTGGGTTTGATTTGGCTCTGGATGCCAACTTGTGTTCATATTCTCTGTGAAGCGTGCGTGTCATCGCCCTTAGTTCATTACGACAGAGTGTGAAGCGAGCAAAGTCAATGACATCACCTGTTTGGTGATAGATCCGGGCCAGTTCATTTTTCTTCTGCTTGAGACGCAAGGCAGAGGCTGTCATGTATATATTTTTAACGTTTTTTCTGAACCTGAATCTGGGGATACACAAGTCTATGATGTGGTTCAAGTGGTCCATTAGAAAGCTGTAAGAGCTTTCCACATCTAAAGTGGCCATGATGGACCAGTTTACATCTCGGACCATCTGGTTAAAGAGAGAAAAGTCAGCACGATTGAAATTCAGCCTAGGAACCAGCTTTTCACAGTTGACAATGTTGCATAGGATACTAAACTGGATGACTAGATGGTCACTCTTTCCTATACCTGGAAGGTACTGGATATTCTGTACTAAGTTTTCTTCACTTGAAAAGATCAAGTCCAGGATGCTTGGTTCCTGGCCTATTCTGTACCTTGTTGGCTTCAATACATGTTGGAAAAGGAAATGGTCATGCATAGCTTCCAAAAGAAGATGGGAGGGGTGGCTGGCTGCCGCCCTAGAAAACTCTCCATCCCAATCTATTTGGGGAAAATTAAAGTCGCCAGCAACCAGCAAATGAGATGGAGAATGATTTTTAACTTCACCTAGAACTCTGCTAAACTCTTTCATTCTCTGGCATCCATCACTAGAGGGGCTTCGGTACACACAGCCTATGAGAAGAAAATTCTGTCTGTGAAGTCTGACTTTAAGCCACAAGTGTTCCATGTACTCAGTACTGCTGAAAGTGACCAGAGAAGACTTTATTGTGGTTTTCACATAGATGGAAATTCCCCGCAGACCACTGGCGCCAAGGTCTGACTTATCAGGATCAAAGCTGGTAAAAATATTGTAGTTAGGGATGGTGAAAAGGGCAAGAGCCAGAGGAAAACGTTGTGCTTTAGGGATAACCTCAGTAAGCATTATTATATCTGGATTGACACCAGCAATTGCCATCCGAAGGTCCTCCACGTTTATTAGTGAATTGGTCACAGTTTGAGTACCAAACAGTCAGATCTTGAACATTATTGATTGTGAACTGTCAATTCTGGTGAGGGTGATTTGTGGCATCTGGACTGTTTGGTGCAGCACCACTTTCAGCTGTCAGCCCTCTTGGGTGTCCAGCTTGGTGGAGGGCAGTGGGATTTGGGGGGTTTCAGCACTCACACTTCCAGGTAACAGCCCCGTTTCAGGTGACACTAGCGTGAGAGGATCCTTGGGTGGTGCGCCAGGTGCTGGTGGCTCACCTAGAGTCTCCTGAGCGACTGGCATAGAACTCTGTGAACGGTTTGGATCAGTAACGGAGCCGGCCCTGGACTGAGTGTGTGCTGCAGATGCTGGGATGGTACCAGCATTTGTTCGTGGTGGCGTCATCATACCATCAACTTGGACAATCTTACCACGCTTTATGGTGAGGTTTGTCTCCCCCACTTTGCTTACGCTTCCACAGGTCTTCCCTCAGCTTCTTCTGGTCCTGCCTCTCTTTGTAAGTGAGGTCAGGAGTTATGAAGACTCTCTGCCACTTCTCAGTGTGTCTAAGCTGGGAGGCCATCCTCAGCACATCGTGCTTGGAATCCTCATTCTCAAGTGTCACTATCAGGAGTCTATTTTTACCAGTTACTGGTTTCCCTGCCCTGAATGAATGAACAGCCTTTACTATAAGGCTGAACGATTCCTTGACCATGGCCACAAACAACCTCATGTCAGCCTGAGATTTCTCTAGTGAGGTAGCTCCCGCTTGTTCCGGCAGGTTGTGAATAACAAGGTTTCGGGAACGCCTGTTTTTGTCCAAGAATCCGTCAAACACTTTTGACAGAGTTTTAGCATCTTGTCTTGACACTGGGTCAGGGACTGTACTGATATGAGACATACTGGTCAGTTTTTCTTTCACCTCAGATACCATCTTATGGCATGAGGTCTTCAATGCCTCAGAGTAGAGCATTTTCTGTGTATTTCCCTCACAGAGGATCCGCTTGAGCATGTTGGCTTGATCAATGGCCTGGCTCTCTTGCTCTTTCATAGAGCGAGCCACAAGCGCAGTGTGCTCCCTGAGTGCATGATCAAGCTGGTCAATTTTTCCCCACAGTGTGTTGTTTGTCTCAAAAATGCTCTGTTTTAGGGAAGAAGTACTGTCTGACTGTGACTCAGAGACTGTGTCATACTCTTGGCCCAAATTTTTGCAGTCTGCAAATGGAACCTGGACAGAGACATCTTTGTATCCAGCAGAGGGCACATTTAGTATGTCTGAACCCTCAGTTTGGGTGCCCATATTGGAGCTTGATGGTCGCTCATGGGCTCCTCTTAAGGATGCATGGGCTTTGCAGTTTGAGCAGATGAACGCAATGAAATTGTGTTTTGCAAGTGCGTTGTATGCTGGCTTTGGGACCGACTGGCACAGTGCATGATACCAGTGTTGGCATACATCGCACTCATTCACTTAATGAGTGCGATGTATGCATGCCCATACATGCCCATTCATTCACTTAATTATAAAGCAACTCAGTGACAAAACCAAAATACAACCCAAAAGCGGTGGGTACTGGGGTCAAAATCACTTTGAATTGAAGAAAAAGACGTTTTTTGCATATAGATACTGGAAGGCATAAAAACAAAAGCTTGATTGAAGAGAATTCTGGAATTGGCGATTGGAAATGGCCGTCCCTACCAACCCCACTGTTTCAACTGCCTTCTCTCTCTAAAAAAAATGCTCAACAGTATTTCAAATTACCTACGTCTGTGCGTTATGTCGTGAATAAAACGTAAATGGCTTTAATTTCTTCAACAACAACACGATGACCATGAGCTCGTCAAGAACGAAACCTGCAGGCCAAAGTTGGCCTCTAAATTTCGACAACTTCAAGGTGAAGGTGGAGGTGAACATTCAACTACCGCACCACCACGCTCCGTTGTCGTAGACAACAACAAGAAGAATAATAAAGATAAAAAACAAATGTGCGCCACTACTGTGTTTGAAGAAAAATGCAATCGAGCAGAAGCACAAGCCTTAGGTGCCTCAAGGCTAAAAAGTATTTAAAACCATGTGATAATTCAGTAAATTTTATATTTATTTTTGTCCTAAACATGATAATGTACTGCTTGTCTTTAGTGCGCTGTCTATGGCTGCTGTAAAATTTTTGTCTATTAAAAGCAAATATTATTATTGGTATCAATAAATGTATAATATGATTTGTATAAAATAATTGAAAGCCGTTTTAATACGAATCAAAGAAGACAATTTTTTGCTACTAGCTTTGCGTATGCTTGGCCTCCATATTTCATACATGGACATTAGTTTGTGTGTGTGTGTGTTGGTTGGTTGTTGGGAAGGAAGAGGAGGCGGGTTGGAGAACTACCTAGGTATGTAAAACATTAATTGTCAGTTCCTTCATCCAGTGTATCAACTCGCATAATTCTTCATAAACAGCCAAAAACAGTCCTGTAGTCACATGGCAACTGTAAAAGTGATATGTCAAATTGCTCCTGTGCTTTGGTGATTTGATCTTAAGGCTCTTGAAGGTATTTGTGTCCTGACCTTTCCTGATAAAACTTAGGTAAGCTTATTGATTGAAGGTTTATGGATGGACTGAAGGGAGGTGTGATACAGCTTGAATTTTGATTGATGTGTAATTTCTTAGGCACCTTTTAAGGGTTTAACATGCAAATGTTTCCTCAGAGAGCATTGCCAGATAATTGTGGCCATTTTTCATGATAGTAGGTAAGGATTTCCTGAAGCTATAGTTCATACTTTATGTTGATTTGTTTATGTTATGATGATGTAGATATGCTTAATATGTTTTTCTCTTAATCCACAAGAATTAGTATGTTTAAAAGCCAAAAAGTGGGAAAAAGGATGCCGGGACCAGGCCGGGACCACATCTTTCTTGCCGGGACTAGGCCGGGACCAAGAAATGTTGGCTGGGACTGGGACCAGGACCAGCTTTTTCCAAAAAGTCCCACCTCTTGTGCCAACTGCAGCTCGGTACTCCGGCCGGGGAAAAGGTTTCGGACCTAAGGACAGGGGGATGATCTAGTTGTGATAGGAACTAGAACATCCCCCTGTCCCTATCTAGTTCCTATCACAATTAGATCATCCCCCTGTCCTTAGGTCCGAAACCTTTTCCTAAGGACAGGGGGATGATCTAGTTGTGATAGGAACTAGATAAGGTCAGGGGATGATCTAGTTCCTATCACAACTAGATCCAAATATGGAGGCTAAGTATAGGTCTGTTCATAAGCAAAGCTAGTAGTAAAAAGTCTCTTCTTTGATTCGCGTTAAAACGGCTTCCAATTATTTGGAACAAATCAAATTTTAGGACTATTAATACCAATAACAATATTTGCTTGTAATAGACAAAAAATTTTAGAGCAGCCGTAGACGGTGCACTAAAGACAAATATAGCATAATCACGTTTAGGAAGAGAATAAAGCAAAAATTTACTGAATCATCACATGGTTTTAATACTTTTTAGCCTTGAGGCTACTAAAGCTTGTGCTTCTGCTCGGTTGCATTTTTCTTCAAAGACAGTAGTGGCGCACACTTGTTTTTTTATCTTTATTGTTCTTCTTGTTGTTGTCTAGTTGTTGTTTCAAGAGCCGATTTTGGTCTATTCAACAGGATGATAACTGAAGTAAACTGGAGTCACATGAATCGGTTGGCAATGGAAGATGCATACACCTTCTTCATGAACCATGTCAACCAAGTAACTGACACATGCATTCCCAGGAGAAGAATAAGGAAAAACAGGAGAAATATATACGTGACAAGTGAAGCCCTGAGTCTAAAGCAAAAGAAAAAGAATTATTCAGAACCTACTGTCACACAAGAGACATAATCGATCTTGCAAGATTCGCAAACTGCCAAAGCGAGCTTAGGTCACTGACCCGCCGTCTACACAGAAATTATGAGTACAACCTAGCAGCGAATCTTAAAACAAACCTGAAGGCTTTTTGGAGCTACACAGGTTCAAGACTCAAGACAAAACCAAGGATCGAGGATCTCATTAAACCTAATGGCTCAATAGTGTCTGACAACTTTGAAAAGGCGACTCTTCTCAACACATTCTTTTCTAGTGTATTCACAGTGGAGGACACAACGACCATCCCAGCATTTGAGGATCACTGCAATGGTCCATTCCTAAATGATATTCCTATTTCTATACAGACCGTCCACTCCAAGCTTACTCGACTCAAAACTTCCAGCTCGCCAGGTCCAGATCTTGTTCACCCTAGGGTGCTCTATGATGCGGCCAACTCCTTGTGCGTCCCCCTGTCCATTCGGTTCCGCAAATGTCTTGATGAGGGTATTATCCCTAGGGAGTGGAAGCTGGGTACAATTGTCCCAATCCACAAAAAAGGAAGCAAGCAAGACCCTACCAATTACAGGCCAGTTAGCCTCACGTCAGTCTGCTGTAAGGTGTTAGAATCGATTTTGAAGGACCACATCCTTCAGCACCTTGACACATACTTGTTGCTATCCAAATCCCAACACGGATGCCGCCCAAAGCGCTCTTGCGATACTCAACTTCTTGAGACTTTGGAAGATTGGACCTGCTACCTGGAAATGAAACACTCAGTCGATGCGGTGTATTTAGACTTTCAGAAGGCGTTCGATAGCGTTCCTCATTAGCGACTCTTGAATAAATTAGAAGCATATGGGGTTCGTGGAAAGGTATTGCGACTGATACAAGCCTTCCTCACTGGTCGTGCTCAGCAAGTCTCAGTAGAAGGCACTGTCTCTTCATGGGCCGCGGTTGCAAGCGGCGTCCCTCAGGGGTCCGTGCTGGGGCCAGTGCTATTCCTGGTGTTCATTAATGACTTACCAGATATAGTTCAGTCCCATGTTAAAATATTTGCTGATGACACCAAGATAGATAGTAGTGCCAGTAACACCATCAGTGTAAATGCTCTTCAAGCTGACATTGACAGGGTCCTTAAGTGGTCTGTGGATTGGCAACTACCTTTCAATGTGAATAAGTGTGTCGTACTCCACATTGGTGCACACAACAACAGGAATAGGGAGGGCATATGATTCAACATAACCCTATGGTTGACGGAAAAATACGAAAATTCCCAACTTAAATAGTACGCTAAACAAACATCACAATTATACTATGCATGGGTCACTGTTGAAGAAGTCAAGTTTGGAGAGGGACTTGGGTGTGCTGGTAGACACGGAACTCAAATTCAGAGAACAGGCTGCGGCAGCTGCTTCCAAAGCGACCAGAGTTCTTGCAGTAATTCGACGCTCGTTTGCCCACATTGACAATGTCACCTTACCCCTGTTGTACAAGACACTTGTCCGCCCTTTGCTTGAATATGGGAATGCTTCTTGGGGACCCTTCAACCGAGCCGATGAGAAGACCGTCGAAAAGGTTCAGCGTCGTGCTACCCGTATGGTTAGCTCCCTCAGAGGTCTCCGTACACAGAGAGGTTAAGGAAGCTCGAGTTGCCATCCTTGTACTTCAGGAGACGCCGTGGTGATATGGTACGGGTTTACCAACTTCTGCACGGAACTATTGATCAGGACCCAAATCAGTTCTTCCATCTGGACACCTCTGCTCGCACTCGTGGGCATCGATGGAAGTTGCAGAAGCCTCGAGCTGCGAGTAGAACTCGGAGAGCTTCATTTGGTGTTCGTATAGTGAACGACTGGAATTCCCTGCCAAGTTCCGTTGTAGATGCTCCTACTCTGAATCATTTCAAGGCGAGACTTGATGACCATTGGGTGCTCCTAAGATATGACGTTCCAGACTGACCATTACGATCCCGGAAATGAGCAAACTTCAAATGACCTCACTCAGGCCTAGGTCCTGAGAATGACCGAGTATTGACTTCTTATACCTGAGCTCGTTAGTGAACGGAGCCAGCAGGCCATCATGGCCTCCAATTTCCGAAATCCCTAGGTAAGGTAAGGTAAGGTCTACGACAACGGAGCGTGGTGTGGTAGTTGAATGTTGTTCAAGAAATTGAAGCCATTTACGTTTTATTCACGACGTAACGCACAGACGTAGGTAATTTGAAATACTGTTGAGTATTTTTTTAGAGAGAGAAGGCAATTGAAACAGTGGGGTTGGTAGGGACGGCCATTTCCAATCGCCAATTCCAGAATTCTCTTTTCAATCAAGCTTTTGTTTTTATGCCTTCCAGTATCCATATGCAAAAAACGTCTTTTTCTTCAATTCAAAGTGATTTTGACCCCAGTAACCACCGTTTTTGGGTTGTATTTTGGTTTTGTCACTGAGTTGCTTTATAATTAAGTGAAGGAATGGGAATTACATCGGAAAATGCTGTTTCCAAAGAATGAAACTTAGTGAGAGCTGTATTCTGTGCTGTGTGTGTGTGCAATATTATTTTTCTCTCATCTAGTTGAATTGATACTTTTCTCATCTTATAAAGTTGGAATATTGTATCAAGGAGGCAATGATGTGCTGGAAAGTAGTTATATTTTATCTCTTATCTTAGTTTTATATGAAATGTGGAAACCATTATCATGAATTTTACTTTATCCAGACTGGCTCTGGTCCCGGCACAGTCCCGGCATCTAGCCTTTGGTCCCGGCTTTAGTCCCGCCGGGACCGGCGCCGGGACCGCGGGACCTAAAAGTCCCACCTCTAGTTCCTAAGGTTGCCGTGAATTTGATAGCATTAGCTTTAAATGTGTGGCCCGAGTCTGCAAAGAAATCAACATTACAAAATGTGTTGAAGAAACGGTTACACGTGACGGCCACGCGTATGAAGAGGCTGCGCTGCACAGTACCAACACGCGCAAACCGAACTGCCCACAAAGAGGGAGAACGCGACGTTCGACGGGGCACAGACAAACCGAACTCGGAAACCAGATCGGAACAATCCAACTTTCCGTGATGAAGATTAAACAAAAACAAGAGGTCATGCTGAGCAAAACGAGCCTTAATACTGCTCACTTTGTAGTGAGTCAAAAGAGATGGATAGTCCAGCCTGGCTGACGGACGGTCCGAACGGTCCGACGGTCGATTATATCCTTTATTCTCCTGCTAAACGCGATAATGTAGGTTGTCCTCCGACCTTCGCCCTGACGGTTGTCCTCCGACCTTCGCCCTGACGGTTGTCCTCCGACCTTCGCCCTGACAACACCTCTCCGGAGAGCTCCTGCCCTGGCCTCGCTGATATCCGCCGTTCTTTTCCCGCCAAGTTTTTTGGCGCCCTTTTTCCAATTCTTATCCAGTAGTAAAGAAGAACATTGAACTAAGGCCCATTAGGAACACAATTAAGTTGTACCTTTAGGAAGAAGTTATCAAATCAAGCAAGAACCACGATCATCGATTTTTCCGAAGAACTCTGACACACGGGACACAGGACGGATACTGACCGTCAAAGACAGACACTGCCGTTAGGAATCTCAGACACTCACGCACCTACTAAGTTTTTGGATTTATTTCACGACACCCAAGTCAACATGCCAATTCAACACTCTCCAGTCTCTTTGAGGAAAAAAGTCATAGATAGAGGAGGCACTCATTCACCATCTTCGAACACAACTCCGTCAGACGGAAGGAGCGACGTTTCTGGCGCACAAAAACCTCTGAAGAGCACGGTACTGGCGGCGCAGATTCGTCGTCGCCGTCGGCACTGCCAAATACTGGTGGTGGTGTGGACGGAAGCAGCAGTGCTAGACTAGGTAGGTCGGGAGATTTGAATGTTAGGGGCCTACGCCTGGTACTTGCACAGGAGGGGGCCAGTGATATTTTCTTTGGTAAGAGTCCCGCCAGCGAGGAAAAACCTATTGGTCCCGTCACCCCCACAGGCAGCGTAGTAACAGCTATAAACTCGCTTCCACTCGATGCAAACACGTCACTCTCACCTACCTTGGCCAGAACACAAAATTGTGACACTGCATCTCTCTCTAAGTGCAGAGGGGGTCCTGGTAAAAGGTGTGTGGCCTTCTGGTAAAAAATGGCCAGCTTGGTGTTGAGTGTGATGTATGCCAACACTGGTATCATGCACTGTGCCAGTCAGTCCCAAAGCCAGCATTCAACGCACTTGCAAAACACAATGTCATTGCGTTCATCTGCTCAAACTGCAAAGCCCATGCATCCTTAAGAGGAGCCCATGAACGTCCATCAAGCTCCAGTATGGGCACCCAAACTGAGGGTTCAGATATACTAAATGTGCCCTCTGCTGGATACAAAGATGTCTCTGTCCAGGTTCCATTTGCAGACTGCAAAAATTTGGGCCAAGAGTATGACACAGTCTCTGAGTCACAGTCAGACAGTACTTCTTCCCTAAAACAGAGCATTGTTGAGACAAACAACACACTGTGAGGAAAAATTGACCAGCTTGATCATGCACTCAGGGAGCACACTGCGCTTGTGGCTCGCTCTATGAAAGAGCAAGAGAGCCAGGCCATTGATCAAGCCAACATGCTCAAGCAGATCCTCTGTGAGGGAAGTACACAGAAAATGCTCTACTCTGAGGCATTGAAGACCACATGCCATAAGATGGTATCTGAGGTGAAAGAAAAACTGACCAGTATGTCTCATATCAGTACAGTCCCTGACCCAGTGTCAAGACAAGATGCCAAAACTCTGTCAAAAGTGTTTGACGGTTTCTTGGATAAAAATAGGTGTTCCCGAAACCTTGTTATTCACAACCTGCCGGAACAAGCGGGAGCTACCTCACTAGAGAAATCTCAGGCTGACATGAGGTTGTTTGTGGCCATTGTCAAGGAATCGTTCAGCCTTATAGTAAAGGCTGTTCGTTCATTCAGGGCAGGGAAACCAGTAACTGGTAAAAATAGACTCCTGATAGTGACACTTGAGAATGAGGATTCCAAGCACGATGTGCTGAGGATGGCCTCCCAGCTTAGACACACTGAGAAGTGGCAAAGAGTCATCATAACTCCTGACCTCACTTACAAAGAGAGGCAGGACCAGAAGAAGCTGAGGGAAGACCTGTGGAAGCGAAAGCAAAGTGGGGAGACAAACCTCACCATAAAGCGTGGTAAGATTGTCCAAGTTGATGGTATGATGACGCCACCACGAACAAATGCTGGTACCATCCCAGCATCTGCAGCACACACTCAGTCCAGGGCCGGCTCCGTTACTGATCCAAACAGTTCACAGAGTTCTATGCCAGTCGCTCAGGAGACTCTAGGTGAGCCACCAGCACCTGGCGCACCACCCAAGGATCCTCTCACGCTAGTGTCACCTGAAACGGGGCTGTTACCTGGAAGTGTGAGTGCTGAAACCCCCCAAATCCCACTGCCCTCCACCAAGCTGGACACCCAAGAGGGCTGACAGCTGAAAGTGGTACCGCGCCGAACAGTCCAGATGCCACAAATCACCCTCACCAGAATTGACAGTTCACAATCAATAATGTTCAAGATCTGACAGTTTGGTACTCAAACTGTGACCAATTCACTAATAAACGTGAGGACCTTCGGATGGCAATTGCTGGTGTCAATCCAGATATAATAATGCTTACCGAGGTTATCCCTAAAGCACAATGTTTTCCTCTGGCTCTTGCCCTTCTCACCATCCCTAACTACAATATTTTTACCAGCTTTGATCCTGAGAAGTCAGACCTTGGCGCCAGTGGTCTGCGGGGAATTTCCATCTATGTGAAAACCACAATAAAGTCTTCTCTGGTCACTTTCAGCAGTACTGAGTTCATGGAACACTTGTGGCTTAAAGTCAGACTTCACAGACAGAATTTTCTTCTCATAGGCTGTGTGTACCGAAGCCCCTCCAGTGATGGATGCTAGAGCATGGAAGAGTTTAGCAGAGTTCTAGGTGAAGTTAAAAATCATTCTCCATCTCATTTGCTGGTTGCTGGCGACTTTAATTTTCCACAAATAGATTGGGATGGAGAGTTTTCTAGGGCTGCAGCCAGCCACCCCTCCCATGTTCTTTTGGAAGCAATGCATGACCATTTCCTTTTCCAACATGTATTGAAGCCAACAAGGTACAGAATAGGCCAGGAACCAAGCATCCTGGACTTGATCTTTTCAAGCGAAGAAAACTTAGTACAGAATATCCAGTACCTTCCAGGTATAGGAAAGAGTGACCATCTAGTCATCCAGTTTAGTATCCTATGCAACATTGTCAACTGTGAAAAGCTGGTTCCTAGGCTGAATTTCAATCGTGCTGACTTTTCTCTCTTTAACCAGATGGTCCGAGATAGGTTAATTACATGTACGAGAGGTTGCACCAGAGTTGAGGATAGAGCTTTAAGTATTTTAGGAGTGAAACAGTCAGACGTAGCAACTGAGCTTGACAAGTTTTGAATAATATTAAGTATAGAGGGAGCATCTACTTGAGTTAGAACAAATTGTCGTTCAGGGCCAGGCAGGTTAGCTAAATAAGCCAGGGGGTTAACGTTGGATTGTTGAAGGTTGCTGTCTAAAGTGGCTGCTAATGACCCAAAGAAGGCATTAAATTTATTTGCAATTTCAACAGGATCCGTTATTTCATTACCGTTATCATTAAAATGAGGGGGAGACTCTTGCTTGGATTTGTTTTTATGTAGGATTGAGTAAAGAACCTGCCAGAGCTTGGAGGGATTCGTTTTGTGCTCTTGAAGTTTACGATCAAAATATAGTTTTTTTCTGTTCTTATCAGGCTACTTAGTCTATCTCTATAGATTCTGAATTCTTTCTTATTTATTTATTTATTTATTTATTTATTAATATATATCACCAACAGGCGGTGCCCACTGACAGGTGAAGTCAAGCAGCTAAAACACATGGTTATTTACAGTGAGCGAGCATAAATAATAATACCACTAAGAAGACAAAAGCATTAGAAATCAAACAAAATGACTAGATGCAGGTACAATCATGACAAAATGACATACAAATGATGAAAATGGAGTTCGCTAACATGATTCTCCACTCGGCTGCGCAAATGCTAGTCATGTCTCAATAAGATGGCTTTAATAGATGATGCTGGTGAATTTAAAAAGTCAACATCTGGTTTCCTGGTGATCAAGTCATTCACTCGGCGAACAACTCTTCTAAAAATTCCGTTCCTCACGGTTTCAACGCGAGCAAACTCTTCATAGAACAGCGTCCTTTGCCGAGTGGCGCGATTTGGAACACGTAGAGGAAAACATGCCAGTAAAAACGAAGAGTCAATTCGACCATTATACAGATTTTTTAGAAACATGATGTCGTGTTGGTTATACCTATCCCGCATGCATTGTAGCTTATATTTTTCAAGAAGATTTGGATACGAGAGGGATTGTTCTGTGGTGATAGAGACCGATTTCGACGCAAGCCAAATCAAAAATTTATGCTGAACCCGTTCAATACGGTCTATGTGGGTTTTGGCAGCGCCATTCCAGACCACGCTGCCATATTCCATTATAGACCGTACGTTTGCGAAGTACGTAGCAAGTAATGTTTTATGGTTGAATTTCCGTCCGGGAATGTTTTTTTGAAATGAACGAATCATTAGGCCTAGAGCTCTGTTAGCTTTACAGACAACCTTATTTATGTGCGAAGAAAAAGTCAATTTTGAGTCCAATAATATGCCTAGATCACATACTTCAGAAACACGCTCCAAGTATGTTTGGTCAACAGTATATGCATGCTGGATAGGTCGGGTTTTGAGACTCATGGTGAATGCAACACACTTGGCTGGGTTGAGATTCAGCCTCCAGGTATTCGACCACGTACACAGGTAATTGACATCCTTCTGAAGTTCCTCACAGTCAGCCTCACATGTAATTCTACGGTACACTTTGACGTCGTCAGCGAACATGACACAACGGGATGAAACTACTCCAGGTAGATCGTTAATGTACATTGCGAACATTAAGGGCGCTAAAAGCGCACCTTCCGGTACTCCCGACGTCACATTTCTCCAGTCTGATGTTTGCCCATTCACAATGACTCTCTGTACCCTGCCGGATAGATACGAAACAAACCAATCGATAATTTTTCCGTTCAAGTGGTACGAGTTTCGTAGTTTGTGTAACAATAATTCATGATTCACGCTCTGAAATGCGGCCGAAAAGTCCGTGTAAATGGCGTCTGTCTGGCAACCGTCCGATATAGCACTCCAAGCATCATGGAGGTATGTCGCCAGGTTCGAAACACACGATCGACGCGGTAAAAATCCATGTTGTGAGTTGGAGAGGACAGAAGAAACATGAGCGTACACATTTTTTAATAATATGGCTTCCAAAACTTTCCCAAAGATCGGTAGAAGTGAAACAGAGCGATAGTTTCGGGGATCTTTCTTGTCTCCCTTTTTGTAAATGGGAACAATGTTTGCCTTTTTCCATTTT
This sequence comes from Lepas anatifera, assembly GCA_034440635.1. Lineage (NCBI taxonomy): Eukaryota > Metazoa > Arthropoda > Thecostraca > Lepadidae > Lepas > Lepas anatifera. The sequence goes on along the minus strand of JAOTON010001380.1, from coordinate 163,546 downwards.
TCTGGGAAAACTCCCTCCCGCAGGGACCTCTGAAAAAGTTTAGTGAGAGGTATACACAGCTCAGCAGCACATCCACGGACAATTCGAGCGCTTATGTTATCTGGACCACACGCTTTGGCGGCATTTATCGAAAGTAGCTGTGTATGGACCTCGCCCTGACCTATATCTATCTCGCTCAGCACAGGCGTGTGGAAGTCAGGTGCGTTGGGATACAGGCCAACACGATCATGACAAAATTTGGAAGAGAACGCTTCATTCAATAATGATGCCCTCTGAGCATCACTAGACACTAGCCCATTGACACTAGATAAAACAGGAGAAACGCTACCCCTACCATTAAAACATTTTAAAAATGACCAGTACCTCTTAGGGTTAGTTTTGAAGGACTCGACCAGTTTGAACAAATAGTCAGCGTAAGACTGCCGACAGATGTCCTTGAGGACTTTCCTTTTTCTTCAAATAAGCGTCTGTTTTCCGGAACGGAATTTCGGCGAAGCCTACGGAAAGCCTGCTCTTTCTCATGTAGTGCGTGGCGTGCGGCTGCACTGAACCACGGCGGATATTTGCGTCGGAGTGTCGTCGTTGGTATGTAGTCGGTTATTGCAGCCTCGAGCATGCTGTAGAAAGAGTCGACGGCTGCGTTTAGCTCCATCTCATCCAGAATGGTCCATGGGAGAAGAGAGAGCGCACGACGAAGTCCGGCAAAGTCGGCTTCTTTATAGTTGAAAGCCGTTGTGCGAGTTACAACAGGTCGTCTCCACTCCGGTATTTCGAGAATGGCCGTAACCTCCCTGTGGTCAGAATCCAACCAGCCATCCCCAACCACAGTCCGGCAGATCAGTCCGCGCGAGAACACTAGGTCCAGTGTGTTGTTGCCTCTGGTAGGGTCGCATACCCACTGGTGCAGCCCGAATATGTTGCAGTTGTCCAGGAATCGGCACGCTCGAGCTGTACGACGGATCAGAGTGGGGACCACTCGGCCCGCCTCCAGCTTCCAACTGATCTCCGGCAGGTTAAAATCACCTACTGCAATTAGTCTATCACCGCCATTGAATCTTTCCAGGGCGGACGACAGACAGAGGAGGGCTGCATCGTCATCTGGAGGCCTATAGCAGACTACCAGTGTAACTGAGACCGCTCGGAGACGAATTAGCAGCGTCTCGGTACCAGCTGGGTCAGAGAGTCTCACCGGCTCCAGCGCTGAGCGCACTCCACACGCCACTCCACCACCCAGGGAACCACGATCGCGACGAAACCACGTGTGGTTGGCGGTTCCTGCACTCAGTTCCGCGTCCGCTACACCCTCGTCCAACCACGTCTCCGTAATGGCGACGACGTCGATTGTGTCGAGTTCTGGTGCAGCGGCTCTGAGATCACCCAACTTGGCCTTAAGGCTTCTGGCATTTTGCAAGCTCAGCACAAGAGAGGGCCGGTCACTCCGGGAAACTGGGTCGGGTCCCGGGTTGATTTCGATGTCGCCAGAAAGAGCGTTTCGTGATACGTTCCATCGTGATGATGATTTAGTGTCGTGAGGTATGGCACCCATCAAGTATCTGGGTGCTTTACCGGGGCGGGCCGTCCCAACCACAGTGACAGTAGGTGGCGCCCAGATCGTTCGTGGCGGCAAGAAGCTGTCTGTACTTCCAGAAAGAAGAATGAACGTCATCATCCACCCCAGCCTAAAAGCCGGTGAAGCTCTCGGCTGGATTCGAACCCGGGTCGCTCGCGTTCCAGGCAGCTCGTCTGACCACTTGGCTACGCCGCTCTTGAGTGATCCGGTTTCAGTATAACTTGCATGTTTGGCCACCCTTTGTAGAGTGGCGCAGCCCCTCGCAGACATGGCGGCGTTGGGTGCACCCTGCATTGACAACAACCCGACTCTAAGGCCTATTGTCGAGCGTGTACACTGATTACTGAAAATCAGACTGTATTAGGTTAACCCATGCACTCTGTCTAATAATCCTACATGCACAGAGGCCACACAGAAGCCTCGTTCTTGAATTATCCAGGAAACACCTAGGAGCGTTTGACAACCAGCTGTACCACCAGCTGTACTTATTATCTTCAGTTCAGTATGCATGTCCACTCAGGTTCACTGTGTGGCAGAAAAGTTCAGTATGTATGTCCACTCAAGATTAGTGTGTGGTAGAGAAGTTCAGTATGTATGTGGGCGCTATATAACCACTAAGGTTGGTGCGCCCTTAAGCCCCAATAATCAATCAATCAATCATTCAGTATGTATGTCCACTCGGGATCAGTGTGAGGTAGAGAAGTTCAGTATGTATGTCCACTCAGGATCAGTGTGTGGTAGAGAAGTTCAGTATGCATGTCCACTCAGGATTAGTGTGAGGTAGAGAAGTTCAGTATGTATGTCCACTCAGGATCAGTGTGTGGTAGAGAAGTTCAGTATGTATTTCCACTCAGGATCAGTGTGAGGTAGAGAAGTTCAGTATGTATGCCTACTCAGGATCAGTGAGTGGTAGAAAAGTTCAGTATGTATGTCCACTCAGGATCAGTGTGTGGTAGAAAAGTTCAGTATGTATGTCCACTCAGGATCAGTGTGAGGTAGAAAAGTTCAGTATGTATGCCTACTCAGGATCAGTGTGTGGTAGAAAAGTTCAGTATGTATGTCCACTCAAGATCAGTGTGTGGTAGAAAAGTTCAGTATGTATGTCCACTCAGGATCAGTGTGTGGTAGAAAAGTTCAGTATGTATGTCCACTCAGGATCAGTGTGTGGTAGAGAAGTTCAGTATGTATGTCCACTCAGGATCAGTGTGTGGTAGAAAAGTTCAGTATGTATGTCCACTCAGGTTCACTGTGTGGTAGAAAAGTTCAGTATGTATGTCCACTCAGGATCAGTGTGTGGCAGAAAATTTCAGTATGTATGCCCACTCAATATCAGTGTGAGGTAGAGAAATTCAGTATGTATGTCCACTCAGGATCAGTGTGTGGTAGAAAAGTTCAGTATGTATGTCCACTCAGGATCAGTGTGTGGTAGAGAAGTTCAGTATGTATGTCCACTCAGGTTCACTGTGTGGTAGAAAAGTTCAGTATGTATGTCCATTCAGGATCAGTGTGTGGTAGAAAAGTTCCGTATGTATGTCCACTCAGGATCAGTGTGTGGTAGAGAAGTTCAGTATGTATGTCCACTCGGGTTCACTGTGTGGTAGAGAAGTTCAGTATGTATGTCCACTTAGGATCAGTGTGAGGTAGAGAAGTTCCGTATGTATGTCCACTCAGGATCAGCGTGTGGTAGAAAAGTTCAGTATGTATGTCCACTCAGGATCAGTGTGAGGTAGAAAAGTTCAGTATGTATGTCCACTCAGGATCAGTGTGTGGTAGAGAAGTTCAATATGTATGTCCACTCAGGTTCACTGTGTGGTAGAAAAGTTCAGTATGTATGTCCACTCAGGATCAGTGTGTGGTAGAGAAGTTCAGTATGTATGTCCACTCAGGTTCACTGTGTGGTAGAAAAGTTCAGTATGTATGTCCACTCAGGATTAGTGTGTGGTAGAGAAGTTCAGTATGTATGTCCACTCAGGATCAGTGTGTGGTAGAGAAGTTCAGTATGTATGTCCACTCAGGTTCACTGTGTGGTAGAGAAGTTCAGTATGTATGTCCACTCAGGATCAGTGTGAGGTAGAGAAGTTCCGTATGTATGTCCACTCAGGATCAGCATGTGGTAGAAAAGTTCAGTATGTATGTCCACTCAGGATCAGTGTGTGGTAGAGAAGTTCCGTATGTATGTCCACTCAGGATCAGTGTGAGGTAGAAAAGTTCAGTATGTATGTCCACTCAGGATCAGCGTGTGGTAGAAAAGTTCAGTATGTATGTCCACTCAGGTTCAGTGTGTGGTAGAGAAGTTCCGTATGTATGTCCACTCAGGATCAGTGTGTGGTAGAGAAGTTCAGTATGTATGTCCACCCAGGTTCACTGTGTGGTAGAGAAGTTCAATATGTATGTCCACTCAGGTTCACTGTGTGGTAGAAAAGTTCAGTATGTATGTCCACTCAGGATCAGTGTGTGGTAGAGAAGTTCAGTATGTATGTCCACTCAGGATCAGTGTGTGGTAGAAAAGTTCAGTATGTATGTCCACTCAGGATCAGTGTGAGGTAGAAAAGTTCAGTATGTATGTCCACTCAGGATCAGTGTGTGGTAGAGAAGTTCAGTATGTATGTCCACTCAGGTTCACTGTGTGGTAGAAAAGTTCAGTATGTATGTCCACTCAGGATCAGTGTGTGGTAGAGAAGTTCAGTATGTATGTCCACTCAGGTTCACTGTGTGGTAGAAAAGTTCAGTATGTATGTCCACTCAGGATTAGTGTGTGGTAGAAAAGTTCAGTATGTATGTCCACTCAGGATCAGTGTGTGGTAGAGAAGTTCAGTATGTATGTCCACTCAGGATCAGTGTGTGGTAGAAAAGTTCAGTATGTATGTCCACTCAGGATCAGTGTGTGGTAGAAAAGTTCAGTATGTATGTCCACTCAGGATCAGTGTGTGGTAGAGAAGTTCAGTATGTATGTCCACTCAGGTTCACTGTGTGGTAGAAAAGTTCAGTATGTATGTCCATTCAGGATCAGTGTGTGGTAGAGAAGTTCAGTATGTATGTCCACTCAGGTTCAGTGTGTGGTAGAGAAGTTCAGTATGTATGTCCACTCAGGATCAGTGTGTGGTAGAAAAGTTCAGTATGTATGTCCACTCAGGATCAGTGTGTGGTAGAGAAGTTCAGTATGTATGTCCACTCAGGATCAGTGTGTGGTAGAGAAGTTCAGTATGTATGTCCACTCAGGTTCACTGTGTGGTAGAAAAGTTCAGTATGTATGCCCACTCAGGATCAGTGTGTGGTAGAAAAGTTCAGTATGTATGTCCACTCAGGATCAGTGTGTGGTAGAAAAGTTCAGTATGTATGTCCACTCAGGATCAGTGTGTGGTAGAGAAGTTCAGTATTAGTCCACTCAGGTTCACTGTGTGGTAGAAAAGTTCAGTATGTATGTCCATTCAGGATCAGTGTGTGGTAGAGAAGTTCAGTATGTATGTCCACTCAGGATCAGTGTGTGGTAGAGAAGTTCAGTATGTATGCCCGCTCAGGATCAGCATGTGGTAGAAAAGTTCAGTATGTATGTCCACTCAAGATCAGTGTGTGGTAGAGAAGTTCAGTATGTATGTCCACTCAGGATCAGTGTGTGGTAGAAAAGTTCAGTATGTATGTCCACTCAGGTTCACTGTGTGGTAGAGAAGTTCAGTATGTATGTCCACTCAGGTTCACTGTGTGGTAGAGAAGTTCAGTATGTATGTCCGCTCAGGTTCACTGTGTGGTAGAAAAGTTCAGATGTTTTAGCACTTAAACCAAGGCAGCAGACAGATGAGCATGTTTCAACTAATAGTCTTTGTCAACATCTAAGGCATAAGGGATAAGGAACCTGTCACCAAAACATGCAGCAGTTACATCATTTGGATTTTTGTGCAAAATGATCATGCGACAGAACTATAGAGTCACCGTTTTTGAGGATGTTCAAATATTGCTTTTTGAATGATTCTATAATGTATACAAGCAAGCTTCGATATGAGACATTCTAGACTTATCATTTTTAAATCCATACATATATTTGGAACACACAAACACACACATATACATACATACAAGACACATTTTTTTCCGGCCTAAATGCTCAAAGACACCTCGTCAATGCACCATTCTGTGCATAATTTAATTCTCTTTTCAATGATGTATCGTAAAATACATTTTAAAATTTTTGGCTTGGTCTAGGGGGGTCAAAGTGCCACGTGCGCTAATTGAAAGATTTAATAGCATTTTAACAGCGATTTTTCGTATTTTAAGAACAATTTTGTAAAAGGGCCTTTTGTTTTGAGGTCATTGTGATTGCACTGTCACTGCGAGTCGACTGGTATGCATCATGATCATGTCGGGTCAAAAGATGACCTTGACCTGACCTTTGTTGACGTCATTTTTTTCACTCGGAGTTAATACAGTGTTGCGATATATCATTCGACGCAGCTCAATGAGGAAACTCTAGTGGTGATAGAATATTGTATCTACCTTCATTCTGTCAGAAGCTTTGACATAATGTCACAGACTTGTGACTTTTTTTAACCTGCCATGACTTCAATATTGACCTGAATTAATCAGTGGATTATATATAATTACGTCGTTAGTTTTCATGAGGTACCCCGTACTGTTAATGCTATATCTTGATAGTTTTCTCAAGTTCCTGATCAAATTCACTACCCAGTAGGTACGCAGTAGTCGTCTTTTAGTGTAGGTACAGTTAAATACTAACAACTTAGCATTGCATAAAAGTGGCATGTTATTATTTTTCTAACCAAACACGGACGCGACGCAAACGACGTCAAAATGATGAAAACGTCCCATTTTCGGACAAAATGTATTTTTGCGTTCATAGTTGTATTGAAGACTGAAGTCAATCAACAACACTAGCTGTAGCTGGACATGTTATCAAAACTTGGTGGGTTTTGGGTGAGCCCGGTGATGAGCCTCGATGCCTTGAAGCATGCCTGATGCTGCTCGTTGTCCCTTGTGATGGCCCCATTGAAATCGGAGGCACACTTACCGCCCTTTCGCCGGCATCATTAAGCGGGGAAAACCCGTTCACAAGAGCACAGAACGAGTGATAGTTGCCGTTGGTGTGCCAGTTTTCGACCGGCGATGATAAGAACGATGGCTCGAATCCACACAGCTGGAAAAACAGCCAGGATTCTTCCGAGATGAAATCCTCCAGCTTGCTGTCGTCGTATACTCGAGGCATCGGTGGTCTTCCCAGCTCTACTCGGGTGTTGCTGTCGAAGGTCAGCAGTGCGTCCACCATGGCTTTTTTCGTCGTATCTCCGACTTTTTCCGATGCCAGGGCGAGGACGACGGAACGGCCAGTCAAATATTCCGTGTGGAGATCAACTTTCCTTTGACCAGCCCTGGCGCCAGCAGGGTCGCGAGATGCCCATTCTGACAAATCGGCATGAAGGGCTAACGTGAGGAAGGGAGCATCGGCCATCCTTGGGCAAGAGAACCAGAAGTAAAAATGGACGTACATGATGTAAAACGATGTCACCCGTATGTCTGCCTTTTGTTGGGCACCGAGGACAATTTCATCACCACAGATCAACATCTTAAGAATGTAGAGGCATGATCCCATCCATCTTGCGTGATGAGTGTGGTTGAGGCGCTTTGTCATCTCAAGATTCGCTTGGTCACCGGAGAGGAACTGAAAGAAAAATGTCAACTTAGTATACCAACGCAGGAAAGCCTATTTTACTGGTTCTAGAACTACACATAGTTTTTGTCGCCCAACTTTTATCGACTTGTGGCTTATTAATAAAACTACCATGTGGTATACAGCATTTGTTTTACTACTTCACTATGATAGGGAAGCAGCCATACCTAAAAATCATACGTTATAAATTCCCCGAAAAAAAGTGAAAAAAGATATAATTGTGGCTATTTTAATATCGAAGTTCATGAAATGGCTATATTATCCTTACCAACACCAGACGAACAAACTCCATGTAGTCCCCTCTTGGCATGTTCTTCTTCATCGGCTTTCCTTTCACACTCTTGGACTTTCCTCCCTTGGATGTAGCTCCCCCGCTCGATCCTTCGGCTTCACCACACCCGTCGGATGCCTCGCCACCTGGTGCCGCAGCTTCTTCCACAGGCTGTCGCTCTTCTTCCGCATCCTTATCACCCTCGTCCCTTAGCACGGTCAGAAGAGCCAGGAGACGTTTGTGCATCCGGCCAGTGACGTCATCATCCGGGGACAAGATATTGACCTTATCCCCTGCGCTGGAAATGATCCCTGGCATCTTTTCTAAGATTGACTGCCACTCGTTTTTGAAACGAGTGTAGATGGTGTCGCGCGGACTGCCCGTCTTCCATCTTTGCTGGATGACGGCCCCAAGGACCAGCTCCAAAATATGGTGGAAGCAAGGCCATCACATCACGGCTCGCTTCAACGCCTCCCTTTCAAGTTCAACACATGCTCCCCACTCTCTCCCCGTGTTGACAGAGCAAGTGTCGTAACAGAAACCGATGGTGCGATCGGGAATACCCCAAGCTTACAAAAACTTGCGCACAGCTCCTGCCACCTCCACCCCAGTCCCCTTTTCAATTGTCTCATCGCCCAAAAACTTCTCCTTGTCCATTCCTGGACCCATCACCGCAACAGAGACGCATTCCTTTTTCGCACCCGTGGAAGGATCGTCCCGCCGCTTCCCATTAAAATGGACTTGGACGCAGTCGGGGAAAGGAAAAGATGCTTTGATGCTCGCAGCATTGGCCAAATCCCACTCACGACGTACGTACGTCGACGATTGTAGTTGGTGAAAAGATTATGTCATCTAGTGAGATTCCATGAGCAGTGAAGAAATCGCTAACGATGTGGAAGATGTTGGCAGATGAAACTTTAGCCCGATTCGAAGATGGAATCACAGATTTTATCCATTCCCGCTGTGTGCACGTGACAGAGAACCTTTTCGGCTTCTCGGCGCTCTTAGATGCTGCCGGAACCCACTCGGGATCATCTTCAAGTCGAGGACGGGATGTGGAAGGCTTATCCAGATGGCCGAGGTTGTCGACTGTTTCAGAAGAAGCCGTGATATTATCCTCGCGCTTTCGCTTCGCTTCCTTTTCTTCTCGCATCTTCTCTTTCTTTGCGCTCAGCCATGCGATGGAAGCGTTGCTGTTGTTTCCAGTCGCGATCACCGAACTTAACAAACTCATTGCGGCGAAGTCGAACCACAAACTCCTCATCTTCTTCCTTAGCTTCCTGTGCTTTCTTTGATTCTGCTTTGATTTCGATTGCGTCTTCCGCGGTGATATCGAAGTACGAATCCCGTGCGATCGTGAAAATTGAAAGCTTTTCCTTGCAGCTATCTCGCTTCGTGTAGGATTTCTTGTTTAAATAAGTCAACTGCTCTCGCAAACTCAGGATTTTTCTCTTGATGGTGTTGGCCTTCTTAAGAGGAATCCTGGCATCGCCGAGTTTCCAGAGCTCATCAACTCGGTCGCCACATGATAGGCAGCCGAGTCCGCGTTGCGCTGGTTCTTCTTCTGAGAGTAAATGATGTAAAAAAGGCGCTCTAGCACGTCCTTCTCTTTTGGCGGCTGTGATGGGTGTGGTTGGAAATTTTGCAACCGCTTGGAAATCTCGAAATCAGGATAAAGGATGACACGAGTCTCCATAATTATACTAGAATTTTACTAGGTTAATTGATTATAAAAAGGAAGAGCAGAAAAGAAACTGATACCGCGTCCCGTTTGCCACTTTAGTCTCGCGTGCCTAACGAACGAGAATGGGATGCTGGTCAATTTTACTTTTCTTCAGGCGGATGCGGCTACGTGCTATCTGTTTTGCCCTCCGATTCCGGAGATACAAAAAATCGGTTCCCACAATTTGTTGGTTGGTTGTTTTGGTTTTTACGACGCACCTACAGCTGCTAAGGTCATACGGCATCCCCAATTTTCATCCTGTTGGGAGGTTATTTCGGGGAGCAGGAGGCCCTTTCCAGGCCCCATCGTCTCAGTTCTTCGCGGAAGGCATAGTTCTTTTGTACCCCTCGATCATAGCTTCTGTGACGGATAGCAAAAATATCGTAAACAGTATGGGTACCTCATGACACGTTACTACAAAGGTATATATTGCGCGTCTTAACTCAGGTCAATATTGAGGGCATGGCAGGTCAAATTTTGACGAGCATATAACATTTTTGTAGCTCTAGCTTCTGACAACCTCAAGTTAGGTATGATATTCTAGCACCACTGAGTTCCCTCCTAAAGCCCCGTCGAATGATATATCGCAACACCGTATTAACTCCGAGTGAAAAAATGACGTGACCTAAGGTCAGGTCAAGGTCATCCTTTGACCCCGACATGATCATGATGCATACCAGTCGACTCGCAGTGACAGTACAAGCACAATGACCTCAAAACAAAAGCCCCTTTTACAAAATTGATCTCAAAATGCAAAAAATCGCTATTAAAATGCCATTAAATCTCAATTAGCGCACGTGGCACTTTGAACCCCCTGGACCGAGCCAAAAAGTTTTCAAAATGTATTTTATGATACATCATTATAAATATAATTAAATTACGCACGGAATGGTGCATTGACGAGGTGTCTTTGAGCATTTCGGCCGGAAAAATGTGTTAATACATACCCACAGGTGAAAGAGCAAACGAGGCAACAATAAACGCAGATAAGGTGTAGTTTGTATGCTCAATTAGAAAAAAATTGCGTAGGTGTTTTGTATCATACAAAAGAAAAGACAGGGCCAGGGAAAAGAAAAAAGTAAAAAAGTAAAAACAAATTCATGGGTTAGTGTATATTCACGGCCAGTGTATGTATCGTGTGGCCGCAACGCAACAGCGGCGCCGGGAAGCGGCCTCAGCAGCACAACACGGTCAAACACAGGCGCCACTCAGCGGCCACCGCACCGCCACCCAGCGGCCACCACACCGCCGCCCAGCAGCCACCGCACCGCCGCCCAGCAGCCACCGCACCGCCACCCAGCGGCCACCGCACCGCCACCCAGCGGCCACCACACCGCCGCCCAGCAGCCAACACAGCGCCGTCCGCTGCCGAGCACCAGCGCCGCGCCGTCGTCCGGAGCCGCAGCCAGCTATGGTCGCGCCCGACTAGCGCGGTCCGCAGTGCCGGCTCGGGGCACAACCGCCAATGCAGCAGGCCGCCCTCGATAGAATCACAGCAGCTGCCGAAGACATTTTTATTAGAGAGAGTGACTGACTGACTGACTGACTGACTGACTGACTGACTGACTGACTGACTGACTGACTGACTGACTGACTGACTGACTGACTGACTGACTGACTGACTGACTGACTGACTGACTGACTGACTGACTGACTGACTGACTGACTGACTGACTGACTGACTGACTGACTGACTGACTGACTGACTGACTGACTGACTGACTGACTGACTGACTGACTGACTGACTGACTGACTGACTGACTGACTGACTGACTGACTGACTGACTGACTGACTGACTGACTGACTGACTGACTGACTGACTGACTGACTGACTGACTGACTGACTGACTGACTGACTGACTGGAGTAGGTGGAGGAGAGCTGGGGTGAGTTGTTGGTTGCGCGGATTTGGGTAGATGACTACGGATCGACAGGTGGGTGCCAAAGGCGCGCCTGTTAGTCTCCCAGGACTGTCCATTCAATTTGTACCGCAAATATTCAAGCGAATGGGTAGCTTTTGGTACAGTGGGCCTCGTTATTCTCAATTTACATGCTACCCTGGCCCACGAGCACGCACAGGAGTGATGGGCAAACTAAGACTATCAGGTTTTCAATGCAGACACTACAGTTTTACTAAAGAGATGTTATGAATGAAAATTTAGTTAGAGAATTAGTATTTGTCAATGTATAGTTTTTTTGCTACCTTTTTAAAGGAAGTTTTAGATTTTGGTATGTCTTGCAAGTTTCTAATTTTGGGGGCAACAACACGGTTCCACGTTCTCGGAGCAGATACAAACACGGACAATTTACGGTACATTATTAAACCAACACAGCAGGCAGACGTGGCATGACTTCCTTTGCGGCCGCCTTCCATCAGCAGTATCTGACTCTCTTACACTCTTTACCAACAATAGAATACAAAGAAACACACGACAAACTCAATACTTTGAAGTTCCTTTCGCCTCAGCAATGTACCGTAATGTATAACAGTGGTTGACAGATATTAACACTTAAACCAACACAGCAGGCAGACGTACGTGACGTTGTGCCTAGTTCTATGTAGATCACAGCAGGCAGATGATCTACATAGAAGCTCTCCAACTCCCACTTTCTACCTCTTCGCGGACGACACAGCTCTCTTCTTTGTCTCAGTCTCTCTGCAGACCCTCCAAAATGATATTGACTCTAGTATTTTAGATATCTGTCAGTGGTTGAACTGCAACGGATTGACCCTGAACGCTAAGAAATCAGCTTCAGTCTCCAGAAATATTGGTATCATAAAAAGATTATATGTTCAACGTCACTAGGCACACCAAGTGACGTTGATCTGGGGATATCTGATCTGATAGAGTTAAATTTCACTATTTGTTTTCTGTTGGAAAGGTAGGATTCGAAGAATTTTAGGCTAACATCATTAATTCCATATTTTGATAGTTTTTTTCAAGCAGAATTGTGTGGTTCACGGTGTCAAAAGCTTTGCAGAAATCCAAATATACGGTAGCGCATACTTTTTTTGGAGACAAGGGCTGAAGTTAATTTATCATGCAAAAGAGCAATAGGCATATATGTGCTATGATCTTTGCGGAATCCGAATTGGTTTTGAAAGATAATGTTGTTTTCGGCTAGAAATTGGGTAATTTCAGAGTGGACAATTTTTTTGAGCACCTTGGAGAGAATTGGGAGTGGGGAAATTGGTCAATAATTGTTGCAGTTAGAGTGGTCACCACTCTTATGAATGGGAACCACTAACGCAAGCTTAAACTGATCTGGAAAACTCCAGTAGAGAGACAAAGATTAAATAGATAGCTCAAATGACTGGATATTGAGGTGGATATCAGTTTAAGAATTTTAGATGAGACACCATCAGATCCACCTCCTGTTGATTTAAGGAAAGTATAATTGATTCAATTGCAGCTGCATCGATAGGGCTGAAATAAAATTGCTGGCTCTGGGAGTTAGGGACAAACTGCAGAGGATCCAAGGTGGACGATGGAAGAGCATTGTCTAGTGTTGAGGCAATATTTGTAAAGAAGGTGTTGAAATGGTCGGCTATCTCATGTGGATCCACTTCTAGTTGGTTGTTTATCTGAAATTGTTCTGGAAGATCACTTTTTTACTTTATGCCTATGGGTTAAATCTAACAATGCACTCCAAGGTTTTTTTAGGGCTGGGCTGTACCTCTTCCATTTTTCTCTGGTAATAATCCTTTTTAGCTGCTCGAATAGTGCTGACCAAGATGTTACAGTAATCCTTGTAGGTTCTTTCATCATCCGGGCTCAGGGAGAGAATGTATTTTGTATAGAGGTCGTTCTTCTTATTGATTGATTGGAGGAGAGCGAAAGAAATCCAGGGCTGTTTTGGGACATGTTTTCTAGCTGTCTTTTTTATTGAAAGTTTAGCTATCTCTTCTGACAAAGTTGATTGGACAAACTCAGCCGCCAATGAGGGATCCTGAATTGCAAAAATGGCATCTAGTTTAGAAGATATGTTAAATTTTAGGGCCTCAATGTTCCTGAAGTCAAATGAAATGTTGTTTACTTGATGGACTGTTGGAGTTTTCATTTTTCAATGAAGTTTCAGAGTAATTGGAAAGTGATCACTAATGTCTGAAGTCAAGATAGAAGATGAGCGAATCAGGGAGATGTCATTAGTGGAGAAATTGTCAATAAGAGTTTTAGAGTATGGGGTGACTGGTGGGAATAGAAATACAAGGGAAGTAGCCATAAGAGGTGAGTGATTAAATGTAAGTTGAAATAAGTTCAGAATTTTGAAATTTAAGAAGATTCAAGTTAAAGTCTCCTCCAAAAATGCATGTTTTCTTTTCCTCGGAGACTGCTTCTAATGTTCCTTTAAGAAAATCAAGAAAAATGGCCGAGGGGGAGGAAGGTGATCTGTAGCAGGACCCTATAATGAGCTGAAATGGGACAATGTTGCTTATTTCCAGAAAATTGATTGATGTTGAAGACATGAAGCTTCCATATCAGTTCTTCTTTTGTATGGAATTTTGTCGGATATGAAAATACCAGCACCCTTACCGTGAATTCAGGAGGGGATGAATATTCCAAAACATAGTTTTCTAAAGCATAAGATTCTGGAGCTTCTGGAGCAAGCCATAACTCCGATACAAGAATAACATGTGGCCTAGGGCTCAAAGTATTTAACAACTGCTGGAGGTTATCAAAATTTTTTGGTAATGAGCGTATATTCAAATGGAGGATGAAACAACGAGCAGAGTCTATCCCTGAGCTATTGAACTGGGAACAGCTTTCATAAATAGATGAGTCTAACAAGTTTGATAAATTGGGGGGAACAAAATCATCTTGGTCAGCACTGAAATAGCAAGGTTAAACCTTGGGTAGTGAGCAGTAAGCCACTGGGTGTTGAATGACATGCAGGAATTAGGATTAAAATATAAAGTGAGGCTACTGGGGGTTCTAGGCAAAAGAAAGCACCAAGTAGACCCACCATATACAGACTAGATATGTTTATCATAGAGTAATATAACATTGAACAGCAAGAGCAAACAGGACCATCCGCAACAGTATACCCTATGAGTACTAGAGAATTGGGGAGATTGAGCAAACTCATGGCGACAGAAAAGCACCAAACTAAAACATTATCTGTGTGGTCAGTGATGCTCATGGGAGAGCGGGTAATATTCAGATGAGAGGCCAGAGGTGAGTCGGGGCCACGAATGAAGCCAGGCGGAGGCAGATGAAGGGGAGGCACCACACCAGTCCGAAATGAGTCATGCTGTGCAGTAGGTGTAGGAGCACCCACGCTCATGTCAGGTGGCCCAGCTGGTCCCTCATCAGAATCAGCACCAACTACTCCACGGTTAGGGTCAGCCTCATGAGCACATACCCCATCTGCAGCAGAACCCACCGAGGGCGCAGTGACCCCACTAACAGGTGGCAAGCCCGGCGGAGCCTGAAGAGCCACTTCACCAACACAATCCTCATCAGCGGGAGAAGCCGACCGAGTCCGCCCTCCACCCTGTGGTGGGGGGCAGGCAGCCCCAAGCGGAGACTGTGGATGGTTAACCTCCGGCCTCCCCCACAGGGCTGACCCGAGGCACCACTGACAGCACCAGCCACCTCCTCCCGCAGAGTCAGACCGGTGCCCCCAGCCCAACGCTGAACCACACGATACCTTGAGACAGGCCGCCCAGTCTGTTTCCCCCCTCGCTCCCACCGAGCAGGAAGCCGGTGATGGTGCCACCACACTATTGGGCACAGTTGCCTGAGTTCTGGCTTGAGAGGAAGCCGGCACCAGTGTTGTAACACTCTTGGGCACAGTTTCTTCCCGGCCCAAATCATGCCTACCGCCTCCGCAAGCTCTGAGGATGTCCTCCCTCCCGGAGTGGATGGTAAGCTCGACTGGACGGCTTGAGCCATGGGGTTTCACAAAGATTCTGCCACTGTTAGTGTAATAAGATGTGAAAGGAGGAGGATTCTTTTGGTTTTGACATGCTTTGGAGAGTTTTTACTACTGCCAGTCTCTGAGGAGTCAGGCTCTCATGAACCAGAAGTCCAAATCTCTCAGGTCTAACTCTGCGGCTGTAGACATACATTCTCTGGTCCAGGTTGGCAAATCTCACCAGAATTACCTTGCGACTCTGAAGTCGGTGGCATGCAGTGATCTAATCAGATCGTACTGTCACACCAAGGTAGTCCCTCATCAGTGAAATCGCCAGTCTGCGGGTATCTTCATCTCTCTCCGGGGAGAGGATAACTCGACCTGCCAGGAGGAGCGTGAATTTTCATGAGTATTGGGACTGTTCGTCTATGGCATCAGCCAATTGGTGTTGCTCCCTTAGGAGCCGGGAATGACCCTCGGATGCAGAAGCGCAACAGCTGTCCAGGTTGGCGACATGAGACTTCAGGGAGTCCCCCAACTCAAGACTCTCAGACACCCTACGCTCACAGGTCCCTAGGTCAGAGCGAATCCCGCGGATCTCATCTCGAATGGTTTCTAGGTCTTTTTTGAAGGACTGTAATTGCTCCCTGAGGTCCTCCATTGCAGCATCAAGGAACTTCAGTGAAGTTCCTTGGTTCTTTGATTGCTTTTTAGTACTAGACATTGCAGCAATGCTGTTCCAAGACAGTCTGAGGTTTACAATTCCAACTAAGTCCAATCAGGAGGTAGGCGGGCAGGTCTACTTAGTGCAATTAACTATACAAACACATAAATGTGTATGGAACCGACCAGCCATAAGATTACCTGGGTTGCAGTATCTTAAATATCAAAAAGAGCCTTACATTTAGCGTTGTTAAAGGTGTCTAATGTAGCATCCGATAACTGATGTGCATCCGGTAGTGATGTAGCGTCTGGGATCTGATGTGCGACACCAGAACGAGTGTAGGTGTTGTCGAGTTCTGTGACGATGAAAGCTACAGCCTGGACTGGTAGCTGAGTGGACTCGAGAGTGTACTTCAAGATACTGCAGAAACAGTAGTGGCCGTGAGTAGGGTACTATTAAGAGTGGTAAGGGGCAACAGGCAGGCGATGCTCTACCTTAAGGGGAGCCAGCCAATATGCCGGGGCGGCAACCAAATTTTTAAGTGGAGAACTCCTGAGGGAAGAGTTCCACGTAACAGACACAAGAAAACACCTTAACAAAGTCTAAGAAAAAAGACAAGAACACGCCTTACTTAGTCTAAGAAGAAGAAAACAAAACAGTCAGAAGACTGAGGCAGCAGGAAAAACAATACTGAATATTAGTTCCGGGTTTCTGGGCAACAGTACAAAAGTCGCTTTAAAGTGTACAGCAACTGTGTGCAGAAAAGAGAACCGCCCAGAAACTAGGGAAGTACTCCACTTCCAATGATCTAGGTATGATGCAAATATGGCGCAAGACAATGAAAACAATGACAACGGGAATATTACTAATGGACTAGCTTTCGAAAAAAGTAACGCTTCTCAACATACTCCTGAATTTCGACAATATGGAAACGATATTTTAGTACAGCCTCTTATCGTTATTGGGTGCAGACACGCCAGTTTTACGTTTACCTTTCAATACTCAACCAAACGTCTCATGAAGGCGTGCCAAACTCTTCGGTTTGGCGCCAAGTGTTTTTAAATATAAGTGTGGACAAAATTTCATAAAGTTTTACTTCAGGGGAGTTAGTGAACAATTTCATCTTACAATTTGGATTGCAAACAAATGCATCAAGATCAAGAGTTTTTTTAGAATAAGCCCTGACAAACACAATGGCATGTACCAGGCACGCACCCGTGGTCAAGGCCGCGGAGCTCGACAGCACACGTCCGGCACCGAGGGATCGGGTGAAGGAGTGGATTATTAACATTATTATTAGCATGGGTTATTGGATTATTAACATTAGGGGATTCCAGGACAGATCGACCAAGGCTTGACACCACCATGTCTAGAAAAAACCTGAAACTTTGTCTCCGGGGTAGTTTTGTGCCAGAAAAATGCCTGTGAGAATCTTAGCCCCCTACGACCAACGGTGACCGAGTTATAGCCCGAGGCATTTTCGGGAGGTCACCTTGTAGACTCATATTTGATGCTTCATAACTCAACAACGCATTGCCCGATTAACAAGTTTTGTATATCATTGAACTCGTCTTGAACCATAGATTATTTTGAAAAAGAAATTTTAAAATTTAAAAAAATTTTTGACTTTTAATTCGTTTGACCTTTTTTTAGTTGACCTAGCTTGACCTTTTCGATATTGAAATTGATCTTTTAGACACCTCAAAAATTTTTCTCCATAACTTATCTTAAGATAAAAATGTTTTAAAAAATGCGTTCTTGCTATAAATCCCAATTTTTTGCACCTAAGGTAGGTGTGCAGACGGTTTTTGACCACTGCGGTAGTACAGCCTTATGTTTAACACCGCAAACAAAGCGATTGCTTTTGTAATCGGTTGCTTGCAATCATATTGCATTGTCTTTGCAAAATTTTCGTCGTGCAAGTGTCAGAATTTATGGAAATTAACACGCGCCCACACGAGGGGGCGGGCAACCGGCCTCCTCAGGTTTCTACAGGTAGTAAAAAACACCTTCGTGCAGCGCCACCGCACTTCATCTACCTCTAACCCGACATTTTTGCAACTTCTGGCAAAATTTTAGGTCTGGGTCATATCAGGTCAGACCGCCAACCCAGGTCAAGAGACCCAGCCTTGAAAAAAACTTTGGAGGTGCAGCAGTAAGATCAAATTTAACCTATCGTCCTTAGCTTCACATCACATAGTAAGGTCACCGAGCAAGATAATTGTTCGTAGCAGGATTTCTTATCGATAACCTGGGATACGGTCAGGGTCATGATCTTTCCATTAGAAATACATGGGGCAATTGGTAAATTTTGACCACTGGCGATAATTGAGATTTGTCAAGAATTGCGATGGAGGTTTTATTTTTACGTTGCCGCGTTTGACTTGACACTACAGTTTGATGAATATTCTTTCTACCATACAGACCTAAGCCCGGCTCTTGGTCAAAGCAGGTTAATTTTTAAATTTGACTAGACAACATTATAAGATATATAATCCGATCGAGCTCGACAAGAGTATTCCAATGGTGCTGAAAATGTTTCTACGGCTCTGCTCTGTCAGCTATTATGCCACAAAATTTTGGTTTCCACATTGTTCCTGTAAGGAATACTTTGACCTCGAGCGACCTCAAAGGTAACCCGAACAAACGATTGTATGTAACATTGTCGGTAGAGATTAAAACGGAACATTTAGCGCCGTCGTTCCCAGTGCACTGTTCATTCTACATGGTTTGCTGAACAGCAGAGATGACCAACAATTAGGCCACGGAGCCTGTGTGTGATATCAGTTGGCTCCAAACACAGCACTGCGATGGCTTGTTTTTTCAGAACATATGCCTGGAGCATGAAAGTGAGAGAAATGACTGAAGAATGTACATCTGACGGAGAGCTGAGCTGCACAATGCAAAAATATTAGCTTTATCAAATTGTGCCAACCTGCACACGATTTTAAAGCAATGCAAATGTTTAATTCAGTGAAAAAGTTATATCGAAGAAAAATTCAGTTAT
Organism: Lepas anatifera; assembly: GCA_034440635.1. Taxonomy (NCBI): domain Eukaryota; kingdom Metazoa; phylum Arthropoda; class Thecostraca; family Lepadidae; genus Lepas; species Lepas anatifera. The sequence continues at coordinate 144,774 of JAOTON010001380.1, read as the reverse complement.
GTGAATGAATCGTTTTCACTACGTCTCACAGCAAGGGCGCCTGCAACTATATCGAGAACACGGCTCAACCGACAACATATCACGATGGTTTAAAAAGTTCAATGAAGAATCAAATACGTGATGCCAAAGGTACGCATGCTTTTCTTACGCATACATTTTCGGCACGATTAAGTCCTTGTGCATTTCACAATCAAGCATAGCCAATGTTGCCAGACAGCTCCAAAGTCTGTTTGCCAATGCGATAATAAGACATCCATCACTGTTCATGTAATCTATACAAAGAAAGAGAGGTTCGAGTTTCGTATACCTATGTTTGAACCAAACAGTGTCGTGCTGTGCAAGTGGACTTTCTTTTTATGGGTGCTGCGTGAATGATCGCAAATTTAGTCATGACGAATGTCAATACAAAGGTAATATTAAATATACTGGTATAAATTATTTGGCTTAAGTAATGAGTGATCTGACGGCCATCATTGCAGGTGAATGAATGTGCTTGTCCAGGAATAGTCAGTGTCAGTGTTGAAGTCATCTCAGTGTATTCCCTGTTCTTCAATGATAATAGGAGGCACCAGGAGTGTGAAACTATATATATTTGTGGGTGCCCCACCACCTCCAATGAAGCGTGGAAACAGTTGTAAAAGTGGTAAAACATCCTTTGAATTTTCTATTTTTGCATTTCAAATACTACTTCATGGTTCAATGCAGTTCAACCCGCCTGTGAGAGGGCTAAACACATGATACATTTTGCTGTTTAATTTCACATAGTAGCTCTCGATATTGTTTCAAATTTAGCAGCCCCAATCATTAAAAAAATACTAATCATTTTAAAGTGGCGCTTGAACTGGGATCCGTGTCGGCTATGAAATGATCACCTTTTTAAAAATAGCATGTGACGCAACCTGTTCAAGTGGCCAAGTTGAATGCGTCATGATTTCAGAACAAATGTGTTCGCATATATGAGCAGATCCAAATTACCTCCTGGGAATGAAAGCCCTTCAGACACGTTTTTTACATTGTATGAATCCTCTCAAACGTATGCTGCGCTGCACTTGGTCACCTTGTATCGATACTATTTTTTCCATGTCCGGGAACAACGTAATTGTGTGAGTTAGTGGTGCGTATAGGATATGTTATACTCATTTCAATTATTGATAAATTTGCGACATCTTTGTAAATTTTCGTTTAAGGGTGCAAGGCTGACCCTTAAACCATGGGCTGAGAGCTAAAGAGAGCCCTTAAACCAAGGCTGACCCCACTCATTACTAATAAGCTCCTTTGCCCTCGAAGCTCCGTCTCCCTCGAAACAATGTATATTTTTCTATCACTTTTAATGGCTGCTATTTTTCTTTATTATAAATCTTGTCCAATTTGTTGCCAGTTCAGTTTTAGGAGTCGGAGCCTCATTAGAGTCATCAAGGGACTTTTCACGGAGACTCCGACCCCACCACCAAAACGAGCAACTCCCACGATGAAGGGTTAATTAAGGAACCAAAGTTGAACGTCCCCCAAAGCATAACGAGGGCCGCCTACCTCAGGTCACCCTCTCACCAGTCAGCTGCCAGCTGACCTACGGTATTTACGGTACCTTCCACCTACCAGTTTACCTATATTATTTTGCCAGAAGGTGCAAAAATGTCGGGTTAAAGGTAGATGAAGTGCGGTGGCGCTGCGCAGTGGTATTTTTTCTTCTTCCTGTGGAAACCTGAGGAGGCCGGTTGCCCGCCCCCTCGTGTGGGCGCGTGTTAATTCTCATAAGCTCTGACACTTGCACAACGAAAATTTTGTAAAGACAATGCAATATCATTGCAAGCAACCGATTCCAAAAGCAATCGCTTTGTTTTCGGTTTTAAACATAAGACTGTACTACTGCAGTGGTCAAAAGCCGTCTGCATATCTACATTAGGTGCTAAAAATTTGGCATTTATAGCAAGAACGGATTTTTTACAATTTTTTATCAAGATAATTTATGAAACAAAATTTTTGAGGTGTCTAAAAGGTCAATTTCAATATGGGAAAGGTTAAGCTAGGTCATCTAAGAAAAGGTCAAAAGAATTAAAAGTCAAAATTTTTAAAATTTTAAAATTTTCTTTTTTAAATAATCTATGGTTCAAGACGAGTTCAATGATATACAAAACTTGTTAATCGGGCAATGCGTTGTTGAGTTATGAAGCATCAAATATGAGTCTACAAGGTGACCTCCCGAAAATGCCTCGGGCTATAACTCGGTCACCGTTGGTCTTAGGGGGCTAAGATTCTCACAGGCGTGTTTCTGGCCCAAAACTACCCCGGAGACAAAGTTTCAAATTTTTGCTAGACATGGTGGTGTTAAATTGAAATATTTTTGGTCGTTTTGTCCTGGAATGCCCCATTAGTAGATTATCAACATTATTTGTGTAAATAATGTTCTATTTTTATTTTATCATCATTATTGTTTTTGTTATTATTATATTAATTTATTATTATTTCTCTCTCTTTGCTTAACCAACTCCTAATGCAGCTGCTGATTATGCCCATTTCATGAAGCCCGGCCTAAGGTTAAAAGTATCATTTTTAGCTATATGTGCTGCTTCTGTAGCTTTCCTATTATCTTTTGATTTAATACGATATATTGCAAACACTTTGAGAAAGAACGCGCAGAGGCACTAAAGGGATGATCTTTTCTTTCAAGTTGTTGAGGAGCTGATTTCGGTAAAACTTGTACAATGGTGCCGTCTTGAAGGAATTTTTAACGATTGAAACTGCTGGATATATTTTTTTCTGGTGAATTCTTGTCATTCTGTGGTGTTGGTTTCGATGTTCATGTCAGATAATTGTATCATAGTAGTTGACAGATATTATCACTTAAACCAACACAGCAGACCCAGAACCAAAAAGTGTAGTGTACCAGGTGCCGAGCGGGTCGTGTACGAAATCGTACATAGGTGAAACAGGAAGGGGTCTTAAAACAAGATTAAAAGAACATAGAAGAGACCTTCGAAACAGCTCAGAATTCAATGCATTTGTCATACATTCCATGAAAACAAATCATCTACCAAACTGGGATAGAGCTAAAATTATAGCAGTTTGTAAAAAACCAAAGATAATAGGAAAGCTACAGAAGCAGCACATATAGCTAAAAATGATACTTTTAACCTTTGGCCGGGGTTCATAAAATGGGCAAAATCTGTGGCTGTATTAGGAGTTGGTTAAGCAAAGGGAGAGAAATAATTATAGTTTAATATAAAAATAAAAACAATAATAATGATAACATGAAAATAAAACATTATTTACAACAATGATAAGTCTAGAATGTCTCATATCGAAGCTTGCTTGTAAACATTATAGAATAATTCAAGAAGCATTATTTGAATGTCCTCAAAAACGGTGCCTTTATAGTTCTGTCGCACGATAATTTTGCACAAAAATCCAAACGATGAAACTGCTGCATGTCTTGGTGACAGGTTCCTTATCCCTCATGCCATAGATACTGAAGAAGACTATTTGTCGAAACGCGTTCATCTGTCTGCTGTGTTGGTTTAAGTGATAATATCTGTCAACCACTGTTATAAAATTCAGTATGCATGTTCACTCAGGATCAAGGTTTGTGGGGTCATAACCTGACTCAGTCGTGATTCATGTCCATAAAATATCATTTACCTCTCCATCCCATCGATTACTTTTAATTGTTTGATAAAAGGTAGACTGAAAATGTTTCCATGATTTGTGTTTGTTCTCCGATACTACGATTTGTGTTTGTTCTCCGATACTATGCCGGTGCTTTTTTTCTACAATCGTGAAGGTGAACTATTTTGCTGAACAATACCGTTGTTTTAAGAAGACTTTGGTTTCTTTTTCAGATAGCTAGTGAAAAGCCATTACCATGTCTTTCACTTGCTCTAAACTCCTGTTGGTTTTTGCGTTCATCAGCATAATAATTCGGACTGTGGTAAGTCATGCTTTTGGTAGCTGAAGCTGCCGACTCTTACTCTACACGCGCCGGCACGGGGGTCCGCGTTAGGGATAAAACCTTCGCCGTTAGGGATTGGCGGTCTGTGCCACCTTCGCCGTTAGGGATTGGCGGTCTGTGCCACCTTCGCCGTTAGGGATTGGCGGTCTGTGCCACCTTCGCCATTAGGGATTGGGGGTCCGCGCCACCTTCGCCATTAGGGATTGGGGGTCCGCGCCAACTTCGCCTTTAGGGATTGGGGGTCCGAGCCACCTTCGTCATTAGGGATTGGGGACTGTGCCACCTTCGCCGTTAGGGATTGGGGGTCTGTGCCACCTTCACCATTAGGGATTGGGGGTCCGCGCCACCTTCGCCATTAGGGATTGGGGACTGTGCCACCTTCGCCGTTAGGGATTGGGGGTTCTTTGCCACCTTCGCCATTAGGGGTGGGGGTTCTGTGCCACCTTTGCCCGTAATAAGTTGGGTGTCTGCGCCACCTTTGCCAGTAAGGGGTTGGGGGTCCGTGAGTAAGGGGTTGGAAGTCTGCGCCACCTTTGTCAGGAGGGGGCGCAGTGAGAGCACCCGCCCCCGTAGCCAAATCAGGTGGTGTAAGGTGGTGTCGGACATGGATGGAAATCCCGGGGTTGGGGGGCGGGGGTCAGGGCCTTCCCTGGGTTTTGGGTCACCCATAGGCTTTGTGTAGGGCTTGTGTTGCTATGCCAGCGTTAACCCACCCAAGACCACCCTGGATCGAGATGGGATCTCCAGCCATGGTGCTTGGAGGCCAGAAACACGGGATTGGATTTATTGATCCTGTCACCTTTGAGGTCATTAAAGGTAAGCTCGTGGTTTGATTGGAATATTATGAAAACTTGTTTCATAACGCCAAAAGAGATCAGCTTGGACTGACATCAACAGCTTGAAAGATATGTTAGTATCATTGGAATATTTTTGCTACGCTACGTTTAATGATAAAATGGAACTGGCATTGTCTCGTCAAATCTAAAAATCGACCTGAGCCAATGTCAGGTCAAGGTCAACATCAGTCCTAGTGCATGTTGTTTGGATTGTAGTGGCGAACAAAATACATATACTCTCTATCGCCATTCTTTTTTACGTTATCAAACAAGCCAATTTCTCAGTGCATTTTCAATGGTCAGGTGATGGACCTGACGTGACCCCAGGTTATCAATGTAGAAATCCTGTTTCTACAATTTTTCTGTATCTTTTATATGCGATGCGAATATCAAATCGATGGATTAAGTTAACCCGCACTTCTGCACGTCTTAACATGCTTTTAGGTTAGAACACTTGACTTATACTGGCAACATGACCCGATGTGACCTGGGCCTGAAATATTATCACAAATTACAAAAAAGACTGGGCAGCAGATTTGCTAAGCTTAGTGGTGATGATTGCCCCGTAGCAGACACCACGGCTCTTGCCTTTCTGTGAAAAACTTAATTAGGAAGCTGCAACTTTTTTTAGGATATTCTGCAGCACGTCATGAGCACTTTGTTCGTCATCGGCTTCTGGCAGTGTATAGCCGGGAGCGGGGTGGGCAGTTTTAATACAGGGGCAGTCTGAAGTAGATATGGGGTGCCCGGCTCCTTTGATACAGGGGCAGTCTGAAGTAGATATGGGGTGCCCGGCTCCTTACGCAGGGAGCGGGGTCGGCAGTTTTGATACAGGGGCAGTCTGAAGTAGATATGGGGTGCCCGGCTCCTTATGCAGGGAGCGGGGTCGGCAGTTTTGATACAGGGGTAGTCTGAAGTAGATATGGGGTGCCCGGCTCCTTTGATACAGGGGTAGTCTGAAGTAGATATGGGGTGCCCGGCTCCTTTGATATGGGGGCAGTCTGAAGTAGATATGGGGTGCCCGGCTCCTTTTGATACGGGGGTAGTCTGAAGTAGATATGGGGTGCCCGGCTCCTTTGATACAGGGGCAGTCTGAAGTAGATATGGGATGCCCGGCTCCTTTTGATACAGGGGTAGTCTGAAGTAGATATGGGGTGTCCGGCTCCTTTGATACAGGGGTAGTCTGAAGTAGATATGGGGTGCCCGGCTCCTTTGATACAGGGGTAGTCTGAAGTAGATATGGGGCGCCCGGCTCCTTACGCAGGGAGCGGCAGGGCAGTTTTGATACGGGGGTAGTCTGAAGTAGATATGGGGTGCCCGGCTCCTTTGATACAGGGGCAGTCTGAAGTAGATATGGGGTGCCCGGCTCCTTTGATACAGGGGTAGTCTGAAGTAGATATGGGGCGCCCGGCTCCTTACGCAGGGAGCGGCAGGGCAGTTTGATACGGGGTAGTCTCCTTACGCAGGGAGCGGGGTCGGCAGTTTTGATACAGGGGCAGTCTGAAGTAGATATGGGGTGCCCGGCTCCTTACACAGGGAGCGGGGTCGGCAGTTTTGATACAGGGGCAGTCTGAAGTAGATATGGGGTGCCCGGCTCCTTACACAGGGAGCGGGGTCGGCAGTTTTGATACAGGGGCAGTCTGAAGTAGATATGGGGTGCCCGGCTCATTACGCAGGGGAGCGGGGTCGGCAGTTGTAATACAGGGGTAGTCTGAAGTAGATGTGGGGTGCCCGGCTCCTTACGGAGGAGGAGCGCCACGCGGTAGGCAGGGGCGTCATTTTTTGTGTGACGGTAGTGGAAATTCACAAATAGGGGCGGCGCACCAGTTGCAGGACTACTAGTTTGAGTGAGGTGGCGCGACACTGTTGGTACAATCAGCAGGAGTACTTTGGGGTGATTGATCTTCAAACTGGGAGGGGGAGGGGCGCCAGACCATATGGAGGGGCGGAACTTTGGGTAAAAGAGTCGGCAGCTTCCTACAGTTTAGATGCGAAAACTCCTGAGTGAATGTGGGGCTTTCGGTTAGAGTTCGGCACGATAGGTATAGGGGTACCATGTTTACTTCGGGGAGGGGGCAGTCATAACACAGCAGGGACCAGTTGTCCGAAGGGCGTGACGGAAGGCATGAGGCTAAATGCAACGTGGGGATACCTGACTTGGTGTGAAGGAGCGGCACACTGAGTGAAGGGGCGGCACACTGAGTGCAGGGGCGGCACACTGAGTGTAGGGACGACACACTGAGTGCAGGGGCGGCACACTGAGTGTAGGGGTGGCACACTGAGTGAAGAGGCAGCACACTGAGTGTAGAGGCTGCACACTGAGTGTAGGGGCGACACACTGAGTGTAGGGACGACACACTGAGTGTATGGGCGGCACACTGAGTGTAGGGACGACACACTGAGTGCAGGGACGACACACTGAGTGTAGGGGCGGCACACTGAGTGTAGGGGCGGCACACTGAGTGTAGGGGCGGCACACTGAGTGTAGGGGGCGGCACACTGAGTGTAGGGGCGGCACACTGAGTGTAGGGGCGGCACACTGAGTTTAGGGGCGGCACATTGAGTGTAGAGGCGGCACACTGAGTGTAGGGGCGGCACACTGAGTGTAGGGGCGGCACACTGAGTGTAGGGGCGGCACACTGTGTGTAGGGGCGGCACACTGTGTGTAGGGGCGACACACTGAGTGTAGGGGCGGCACACTGAGTGTAGGGGCGGCAAACTGAGTGGAGGGGCGGCACACTGAGTGTAGGGGCAGCACATTGAGTGTAGAGGCTGCACACTGAGTGTGGGGGCGGCACACTGAGTGAAGAGGCGGCACATTGAGTGTAGGGGCGGCACACTGAGTGTAGGGGCGGCACACTGAGTGTAGGGGCGGCACACTGAGTGTAGGGGCCGCACACTGAGTGTAGGGGCGGCACACTGAGTGTAGGGGCCGCACACTGAGTGTAGAGGTGGTGGCAAGGTGGGGGCAGTACTGGCACTAGACGCCAGGTCAAGGCTCGTTCCTATTCTCGATCTGGACTCATGTTGGGCGCCTTTGGCACCTCACATTAGCGGGGGCGGCACTTAACCTGTGCCCCACCGGAGGCACGGCGCCACTTTCGCCCCACCGATGCATCGATCCCCCTCTAACTCCGAAAATAAGGGGGTAAGCGTAAATCTGCAAAGTGCGTTGGATAGCTCGTGTAAATTCAGTATGGGTGTACTTAACATGTGTAAGCGCGCAGGTAAATGGTTTGACCTTAAGAGGTCAAGTTGGGTCACGACAGGTTATTTCCACTAAAATATGCGATGCGTAAAGGGAAAGGACCACTTTGTCGAAATTCTACAGAGAACAATTCAAGAACAAGAGAGGTCTGAAAATGAGAAAACAACATTTTCCCCACTTCCATTGGCTAAAAACAGAAATATATCGTCTTTACTAACAATAAGTGACGTCATCAAAACGACAGTTTTAATTATCAGTGAAATCCCAGATCTTGACCATAGACTCGCTGTAAACGCGCATTCACAGCGGTTCCGCATGACACAATGTTTTTCCAGTACAAGAAGTAATGGTGCAAAAACTACACGCCAGATGTCATTGCGGTAGCTGTGTTTATTGAGTGGTCGAACGATAATGCACATTTCTGATGTAAATAAACAATTTCAGAGTTCGATTTTGACAAAAACAATTGATACACTCTTCCAACAAGTCCGGGGGAGGAACGATGTGATGTGTGTTGCAGCAATTGGGTACAATTTGGCCCAAATGCACATTGACTGGACGCTAACTTGCCCGAGGCTTTCGGTCCACAGGCAGTTACAAGCTGGTTCACTCGATAGCATGGTATTTTCAGCGAGTGGATGAGGTCCAGGGCTTACTACCGATCAGATTACTGCTACCATATGGAAGGTATTCCTTCAGGGTTTGAAATAAGCCCCTTTACTTTGAACTTTAGGCTGGGGGAAATTTTGTATCGAGGGCTTTGGGTGAAATTAAATGTCAACAGTGGTTTCTCAACACGCTCTACACACCTGCTATCTCAGTTCAAAACGCATTATAAAAGTGGGACACTCCCTTTAAGAACCCTGAGCATAGCTCTCATGCCATAAGAGTCATTGAGTTCTGGTAAAGTAGATTTTATAGGGAAGTGACAAGGCTTTCTCCGCTATGTGTAACATAATGACCTCCACAGGGAAGTTCTTGACCTGACATGACCTGGGATCGCGGAACGTAAAAATATGGTCTTGTCATATGCTAAATGAAAGCCAGTGATGAGACATACACGATGACGTTTAATTTAGCGCTCGATTATGTCAAAAGTTATCGTCAAAATACCACTTTTGACTCTGGTGACCTGTGATGACCTCAGATAAGTCGAACGGCAAATATCGCCGCTGGAATCCGTAAGAGTGACCAATGATATTTTTCTGAGAAAACTGAGCGTTTGCAATCATTTTTTTGTGAGTTTTAGATCATAAGACAGATTTTCTCATGTTTTTACATTGGAGCGGTCACCTCGTGAAATGACCTCAGGTCACCAAATCGAAAACGTTCCGGATGTACATTTTGTAGACCGTGGAAGGTTCATCAAGTGTAGAAAGTAAAAAAATCGATCGGCTTAGAAATGTAGCTATGTTAGAGCTCAAAATTCGAAGTAAGGTGACCTTGTTTGACCTCGCCTGCTGCCCTGGCCTGGTGTGACCCGGGGTAAAAAAATTCAGGAATGGTGGGAAAATGATGGGATTAGATAAAGACGCCTCAACCAGGGGGCTGTGCCTCGGAATTTTTCCGCTATTCTGAAAAAAACCTTGGAGCATCAAAGGCCCTCCAGTGGGGCTAGGGTTAAGAGTCGAATGATTTGGGGATGCTGCCCCTACCCACTTGCCCCGCAGGGGACCGATTTCCATCTGCTGGACTCGTCTGCTCCTGCTGACTTGTCCGGCACATAGATAATTGGGTACGGGATGTGACGACACCCGCGACCCCAGTTGGCAGGATGGGTTTCGCCCCCGCCTTCGGGTAAGGGGCCAAATCGAAACTGCCATCCTCATCCTTTCTGAGCCTTCCTTATTTCAAATCCTAACAAATCTTCGTTCCTTGATTCCTACCGTCCTAAACTCCCTGCCTATCCAGTTTTTTTCCCGTCTCCCCGGTCGTGCCGTGGCTGGCTGTGGTCTGATCTTTCCAGCACCTTTCCAGCGACGTGTTTTCTGGTTTCCTGTGTTCTCTTGTTTAGTTAATTTTATTTAGTTTCTGTCCGCTCCTTTATTTGATTTCTGTTGCGGATGCTCAGTTTGCACTAGCAGCCTCATCTCTGAGGTGCTGCTGCCGTTTTAAGGGTGTAGAGCGCCCACATGGGCCGGAATCCTTCCTTTCAGTGTTTCGGCACATACCCCGGACGACTGGTAGATGGGATCCTGGGGGTTGAGGCTCCCCTTGCTCGGAGCCTATTGCAGCGGGTGCCAACACGCCCCCTTTGGCCTTGATGTCATGATCGGAACGGGGGTCCCCTCAGGGGACCGATCTTCACTTGCCGGATTCGTCCGGCAAGTAAAGATTGGAGCAACGGGGTGTGACGCGCCCGGGGCCCCAGTCAGCCTTGGGAGGCACTTAATCGCATCGCCGCGGATACATCTTTTTCTAGCCCTCCGACGGCCGCCGCCTCTTCCGACTTCGGTCGGTTAGAGTCGGCGTCTGTCGTCGGTGGCTCTGGTGATGAGGTCTGCGGCGATGCTGATGGCTGCCTTACGGGCCCTTTGTTACCTGGTCGGTAACCGTATTGGATCGGGTCAGTTCTGTCCTGCACCTCCCAATATGTGGCTCCTGTTTGTTTTTTTGTTTTCTTATTTTGTTGATTATTTTTAGTTCCTGTCCTCTTTTTACACTTAAGTTATTGGTTCCACAGTTATTTGCCTTCTTCGGCATTTTATGGGTGTAAGGCGCCCACTCGAGGCCTATCTCGAGCCCCGGCGACGAGGTTGACGGGATCCTGGGGGTTGAGGTCCCCCTCGGGCGGGTCAGTCCCGAGGGCTCCAACACGCCCCCTTTGGCCCAGATATCTCGATCTAACCGGGGGTAAGCCGTCCGTAGGCTGCCGCGGGCGGCCGAGCGACGCGGCAGTGTTTACGGGCACTGTCGCTCGGTCCAGCTGGGCTGGGGGATTATGTTTCGGGCGTGCGGCGCGGCGCCCTTCGCGGTGGGGGCTGTGATAGTTCTCGCCGGGCGCGACGTGGGCCGGGGTCTTGGAAACCGTCGATTTGCGAGACTCCGGCCTGTTGCGCGCGCCTGGTGGACCGCAGTCCCCGCTGCGTGAGGGCTGCCGCGTTTTGCTTCCTCCCGACTCATGGCCCTGCCGGCCCACTGGGCTGATGGCGTCAAGGGGGTGGGTGCGTTCTGATCGGAGGGGTTGTGTGAGTATCTCTCGCCCCTCTGAGACGGGCGCACCTGCCCCCGTAGGCACTGTACCAGCCCCCGGGCCCAGCTATTGACAGCTGGCAACCCGGGGGGCCGAAGGTAAATACTTTTCTCATGGCGTTCTCTCAATCATTAACTTCTACTGGACAGACCTTACGGACTCAGATCTCTGCTTCGAACCGGACAACCCCGAGCGGATGTTCTGCTACCGCTGCCGTGATGGACTCCACAGATGACAGACCCCCCGCGTTAACTAGACCCGACCAGACTGGTTCTTCTTCTCCTGCGGGAGACAAAGTCACTCCCAGAGTTCTGGTTCTCACACTGGATGAGGGTGACAAGCTTAACCCCTTTCAGGTTGCTCAGGCCCTATCAAAATTTGGAACCACAGCCCACGTCTATCGGCACTCGAGCACGAAATTGGAAGTGACTATGTCTTCGGAGGTAGAAACGCGTGATCTCCTGTCTACCAAAAGCCTCTCCTTTTTAGGCGAGGGTAAGTCTGTGATGTGTGTACCAGTGTCTGTTGCTCCCCATCCGACAAAGAACAGCGCTGTAGGCGTTGTTACTTGTCGGGAGTTAGCTGATTCAACGGAAGAAGATTTTCTGATCGGTCTGGAGGAGCAGGGCGTAACCAAAGTACGGAGAATGAGCAGGAGACTGGATGGCGAACTCGTGCCGACGAATACCTTCGTCGTTACTTTCGACAGCAATGAGCTCCCTAGGAATATCCGGGTTGGTTGGCTCTCCGTTCGTGTTCGCAAGTACGTGCCGGACCCCACACGATGTTACCGCTGCCAAAAATACGGTCACGTAGCGAAGTCATGTAAAGGGCAGGAACAGTGTGGGAAGTGTTCGACGGTGGGCCACGGGTCAGCTGCTTGCGAGACTGACGTTTCGAAATGCGCGGTATGCAGTGGAGACCATGAAGCGTGGTCACGTACATGCCCTAAGTTTCTCTCCGAGAGAGAGGTTAAAGGCCAAGGTCTTGGGGACTAATCCCGCAAAAACTGTCGTACCACAAGACAGCCAGGCTAAAACATCTAGATCGTTCGAACCGACGACAGAACAGAGGACTACTGCTCGTTCCTCTCCTTATCGCGATGCGCTGGTGGGAAAGACGCAGCGTGTTAAGTCCCCTGCGAGCATGGATTCACCCATGCGGGACATCATGCACCTGTCCGTGCGCGAGTTTATGAGTCTGCTCGGTGGTCAGGTGCAACAGCCTGACAACCAACCTGTCACTTCTGAAAAGGGTGTCCAGACAGAGCCAACGGAGGCCTCGGTCGCGATGGTACCAGCACTGCAGCCTGACGGTCGGAGTAGAGACACCACTGAGAAAGGGGTGCAGACGGGTGTTCACGATAGGCAACATTCAGAAGCTCAGATAGAAAAAGCCACAGAACGGTCCCAGGAACCTCCTGCAGCGAAGCGTGCGCGGGTCAACCGAGCAGATGTTACCGGCTCTCTGAGTACAGATATGCCCTCTGCTGTGACACAGGCCTCAGGACCCCCACCCAAAAAACCAGGAAGTGCATTACCCACCCGTACAACCGTAACAATCCCAGCACAACAGACGTCCAAAGAATCAAAAGCCAGAACACTCTCAAACAATACAACCAAAAGGCTTGGCTCCGAGCGGTCCTCCTCCGCACCTCCAAAGGGTCGTGGCGTGAGCAAAGAACAGGTTGGAGACATCTCACCTGCGGGTCACGGTGATGCAGGGCTAATGCCGCCGCCATACCCTCCACCACCTCCGCCTCCACCCACACCGCCCGCGAAAACAACCAACAGGGAATACCCAGGCTCAAAGACGCGCGATGGGAAACGCAGGCTCTCCTCCCCAAACTTACGATATGAGGAAAAATCCCCTCAACACACGAGCAAAGAGAACACAGACTTTGCATTCCGGGACTCGAAGGGAAAAAGAATTTGGGTGCCGAGGGTCCAAAAAGAGCTTCTTCAGCCAAGGCTTCACTCTGGTTCCACCGAGAGCATCGGAAACGTGCAGCATGTTTGGCAGGATGGGCCTCGACCCACCCCCGCTAGTGATGGGAGGCATCCCGGGCCAAGAGTCCGGGATGCATACATGGATAAAGACACAACATTCTTGCGCCGCTCTCCGCCAAAGGGTCTTGGGTATCCGGAGAGAATGGATAGACCACCGCCGGAGTGGAACGCTCGCACAGCTTGGTGCGTCTCGGAGATGTTTGACGGTAGAAGCTGGGAGACGTAAAGTATTTCATAGAATGAGTATTATGTCGGGGTCAACTGTTCTGTTGACACAGTAATGTTTCTATGCTTTCGAACTCCCTATGCTGACATTCGTTTGTAACATAACCACAGTGGGGCGCGAAATGACCATGCAGTTGAAGCGCCCTAAAACCCCAAACAACAACAACTACCCACTTGGATGCACTAGTGGTACAGGTACCGCCGCCCCCCCCGCACTGGTTCGTGTTGATATTACTTTCTCTCATTCGGGGAAAGCAGAAACCTTGCCTGCTGTTTGTTGACTGCTTATATGTTGATTGTTCATTGGTAGTGTTATCCGTCACTGTCACGTCAGTCGGAGCGGTGGTGCGTGCAGGTCACGTGATTGTCTCGCGGCAGCGACCCGTCACTGTCACGTCAGTCGGGGCGGTGGTGCGTGTAGGTCACGTGATTCTCTCGCGGCAGCGACCCGTCACTGTCACGTCAGTCGGAGCGGTGGTGCGTGCAGGTCACGTGATTGTCTCGCGGCAGCGACCCGTCACTGTCACGTCGGTCGGAGCGGTGGTGCGTGCAGGTCACGTGATTGTCTCGCGGCAGCGACCCGTCACTGTCACGTCAGTCGGAGCGGTGGTACGTGCTGGTCACGTGATTGTCTCGCGGCAGCGACCCGTCACTGTCACGTCAGTCGGAGCGGTGGTGCGTGCAGGTCACGTGATTGTCTCGCGGCAGCGACCCGTCACTGTCACGTCAGTCGGAGCGATGGTGCGTGCAGGTCACGTGATTGTCTCGCGGCAGCGACCCGTCACTGTCACGTCGGTCGGAGCGGTGCTGCGTGCATGTCACGTGATTGTCTCGCGGCAGCGACCCGTCACTGTCACGTCGGTCGGAGCGGTGGTGCGTGCTGGTCACGTGATTCTCTCGCGGCAGCGACCCGTCACTGTCACGTCAGTCGGAGCGGTGGTGCGTGCAGGTCACGTGATTGTCTCGCGGCAGCGACCCGTCACTGTCACGTCGGTCGGAGCGGTGGTGCGTGCAGGTCACGTGATTGTCTCGCGGCAGCGACCCGTCACTGTCACGTCAGTCGGAGCGGTGGTGCGTGCAGGTCACGTGATTCTCTCGCGGCAGCGACCCGTCACTGTCACGTCTTTCGGAGCGGTGGTGCGTGCTGGTCACGTGATTCTCTCGCGGCAGCGACCCGTCACTGTCACGTCGGTCGGAGCGGTGGTGCGTGCAGGTCACGTGATTGTCTCGCGGCAGCGACCCGTCACTGTCACGTCAGTCGGAGCGGTGGTGCGTGCAGGTCATGTGATTGTCTCGCGGCAGCGACCTGTCACTGTCACGTCGGTCGGAGCGGTGGTGCGTGCAGGTCACGTGATTGTCTCGCGGCAGCGACCCGTCACTGTCACGTCAGTCGGAGCGGTGGTGCGTGCAGGTCACGTGATTGTCTCGCGGCAGCGACCCGTCACTGTCACGTCGGTCGGAGCGGTGGTGCGTGCAGGTCACGTGATTGTCTCGCGGCAGCGACCCGTCACTGTCACGTCAGTCGGAGCGGTGGTGCGTGCAGGTCACGTGATTGTCTCGCGGCAGCGACCCGTCACTGTCACGTCAGTCGGAGCGGTGGTGCGTGCAGGTCACGTGATTGTCTCGCGGCAGCGACCCGTCACTGTCACGTCAGTCGTAGCGGTGGTGCGTGCAGGTCACGTGATTGTCTCGCGGCAGCGACCCGTCACTGTCACGTCAGTCGGAGCGGTGGTGCGTGCTGGTCACGTGATTCTCTCGGAGCATTGACCAGTAGGGTGAAGTGAATCTAAAAAAGTGTTTCAGATCAAAACTGTACGCTGTTTTTTCGTAAGACCTTTCTGAACATGGCCATGCCCATTTTGTGTACATAAATTTGGCGTTAAAGTCTTTCTTTTGAATTCAAAATATGCATGCAAGAGCGCTAACAGTGGGCATACAAATGTGTCATTTAGGTGATGTTACACAAGCATACCTCAGAGACGTGAGTTATTTTCGATGCTTCAACACATGCGAGGGCTGAACAGGAGTTGCCAAGCAGGAGATGAAAAATTATCATTCAGGGCAGTGGTGATACAAGGGGAGGGGGACTAGGGGGCTCAAGCCCCCCCGAATGTCAGAATGCCTATAGTTAATACAAAGCCGAGGGATGTTCCGAGGTAATAGCAGTAGCCCTCCCCGAAATAAGGTTCTGGGTCCGCCTCTGATTTGAGGCAATTCTGGTTAGTTCCTTTCTTATACCAATAATTGTTTTATTCCTGTATTGCTTGGCTCCCTGTGCCTTTTCAAATGAGATGCTTTATGTGACCAATACGTTAATGTCTACACCACATACGAAATGTATATTTAGACAGGATTTCAGAGTTAAATGACATTTAGGACTTTCAGATAACGCTGATCTTCCATTTAAAATCTGGGGAACACTTCAGTTTTTTCAGAGGGACAGTTTTTCCTTGCTCAGCGTTGTTCCCATATGAAAAGCTAACGTTTATCTGAATCATCTTACAAATTTTTAACTGAAAAGAAGCATTTGGCCCTTTAAATGGAAGGGAACGTTGCTTTTGCTGACATGGGTCTTGACCGCAAAGGGCGACTACTGCAAGAGCAAGCAAGCATTTGTCGTTAATAAAAGTAATTGATACGGCGGAGGATCTACCGCAAGCTGACTTTCCACTAACAGGGGCGTCCTCAGACAGGCCCTGAAATTATGGGATTTAAACACGCAGAGCACAGGAGCTGCCTTGGCGTGGGAAGTCGCGCTCATTAGACGAATGGGGAAGGAAGTTGGCTGAGGGTAAGCAGTGCATGGAACCAGCCATCGCAAAAGATCTAGGAGTCGCAAATGGGGTGGTGAGGCTTTGGCAACAGCTTGAGGAGGTCGCCTATGGTGGAAGCTAAGGAAACTTGAAAAAGGGGAATGAAGTATGGCTAGAATAGACAATCCAAGGCAAAGTTGGAAGCTAGTCGAGACAAGATGTCCGACATATGTCTGTATGTCACTGCCCGATTAGTTCATGTGCTGACTGGTTGCTCATCGAGCTGCGAACAAGCATGCCACGTTACCTGCAGCTGTCCAAGAGAAAGGAAAATTCCGATGCCAGAGTTGGGATACATCCAGGAAATGCGATCAAAGGAGGGAGAACATGGAAAGCTATAGATTGGAGGAAAAGGAAGGAAAACAATTTCAGCCAGATTAGAAAAGAGGATGCAATGGCAAGCAGAGGAGAAGATGAATACGTAGGCGAGCACTAGAGCCCTTGAGAATGAGAAGCAAGCAAAACGCAACAGAGTGAAAGCGAAACGAGCGTGTAACTCTGCGAGTGAAGATGGCGTCTCTGAAGTTTCAGATCCACTTTAGATCACTGAAGTTTATACCCACATATGAAAGATTATGCTGGCCAGCGCTCTTTGGGGTACTCAATGGCGCATGCCAGTCCTCACAGTCTCCCTTTTGGCTTTCCCCCGTCCTTTCCCATTCGAGGTGAACGAAGTTGAAGTGACCTGATAGAATAGTCATATATGGGTGATCTGAAACTTCAGGGACGGCATCTTCACTCGCAGGGTTACACTGTCATTGCGCTTACACTCTGTTAAGTTCTGCTTGCTTCTCCTCCTCACGGGCCCTAGCGTCCACCTATGTATTCCTCTTTGTCTCTGTTTGTCGTTGCATAACCTTTTCTACTCTGGCTGAAGCTGTTTTTCCTCCAATCTGGAACTCTGCATGTTCTCCCTCCTTTGATCGCATTTCCTGGATGTATCCCAACTCTAGCATCGGAATTTCCTTTCTCTTGGACAGCTGCAGGTAACGTGGCATGCTTGTTCGCAGCTCGATGAGCAACCAGTCAGCACATGAACTAATAGAGCAGTGACATATAGACATATGTCGGACATCTTGTCTCGACTAACTTCCAACTTTGCCTTGGATTGTCTATTCTAGCCATACTTCATTCCCCTTTTTCAAGTTTCCTTAGCTTCCACCATAGGCGACATCCTCAAGCTGTTGCCAAAGCCTCACCACCCTATTTGCGACTCCTAGATCTTTTGCGATGGCTGGTTCCATGCACTCGCTTACCCTCAGCCAACTTCCTTTGTCATTCCTCTAATGTGCTCGACTTCCATGCCAAGGCAGCTCCTGTGCTCTGCGTGTTTAAATCCCGTCATTTCAGAGCCTGTCTGAGGACGCCCCTGTTAGTGGAAAGCCAGCTTGCGGTAGATCCTCCGCCGCATCAATTACTTTTATTAACGACAAATGCTTGCTTGCTCTTGCAGTAGTCGCCATTTGTAGACAACAGGGGCGTAAATCCCACACTGCGCGCCAACTGACCTGCTTCTTCAAGCCTGTACAATACGCACCAATTTTCTTTGACGTCGAGTTTCGTCGATTGAAATGAAATAGTGCCCCCAAGAGCTGGGGTCCTAAGGGAAAGTGAGCCCCATTGGCAGTGGGGCCCCTTGATGCAGTCGGCCCCAGACGTTCAGGCCTCCGTGAGCAGCAGGATCCACGAGCACGGCCCCCAGCAGTTGGGGTCCCTAGCACGCGCCCCGCTGGGGGGCGAAATTGGCCCGCCCCCTTCTGGTTTTCCCCAGATAAAGCAAAAACGAAGAGACACAGAATAACGAAACTTGCAGTACCTTACCCGTAATCAATTTTAGGCATCTGACCACATTTTTTAGGTCAGGTCATGTCAGGTCAAGGAGCTATCCAAGGCCAAGTGACTCGACCTTAAAACCTAAAATCACGAGTTTGAAGCGACGTCTAAGGAACATCAGCCAACCGATCAGTTTAAAACTTTCTCGGAATTTTGATATTGTTGACCTAAGGTCTCGACACTGACCTAGCTCGATGTCAGGTTATTTTTACGATTTGACCAAGCAAGGTCATATTATACATCACTCGATTCGCCACGATAAGAGGAATCCAAGGATGCATGAATAATTGCTCTAGCCCTGCTGAGTAAGAATCTAGAGGGGGAAATTTGATATGAAAATTGGTGCGTATTGACACTGCCCTTTTGTAAGCCTATGGAACCTTCTTTGTCCTATGCTTACCTCAATATTACCTGACATAAAAATAGTTCGTTTAATTTCTCTTTTCTCGTCAAAAGCTTTCGAACGCCGTCCGTAATTTATCTTTAACTTTCCTGGGAAATGAGATACGGAGGGGGGCAGGGCGAAATACGCCCCCCCAGCGGGGCACGTCATGCCAGGGACCCCAGCGGGGTGCGTGCTAGGGAAAGGGAACCCCATTAGCAGAGGGCCCCCTAGATGCGGTGGGCCCCAGACGTCGGGCCCCCATAATCAGGGGCCCCCAAGAGGCTTGGCTCCCATGAAAAGTGAACTCTCATTGGCGGGGGCCCCAAGATGCAGTCGGCACCAGACCTTGGGGCCCCCTTGAGCAGGGGGCCCAGAAGATTAGGTCCGTAGGAAAAGTAAACCCCAATGGACAGTGGGCCCCTAGATGCAATCAGCTCCAAACGTTGGGACTCCCGTGAGCAGTGTGCTCGCGAGCAGGGGTCCTATCAGCTGGATCCCTAGTGAAGGTGGACCCCCATTGGCAGTGGGCCCAAAGATGCAGTCGGCGCTAGACGTTGAGACCCCCTTGAACAGGGGCCCACCAGCAGGGGGTCCCAGCTGTTGGGGTCCCTAGGGATATTGGACCCATTGGACTTCGCCGCCTGAGGAGTCCGATTAGACCCCATCCTTTGGTTTTCCGCAAATGGCTCTGAGCTGACTTAAATGTGATGCGCGTCGCCTTGCATGCTTCTAGGATGATCAATTTGACAGCTTATGACCAAAAATTGTCACTTCGTCTGGTCAGGTCAACGAGTTATGACGTCATTTCTAAGCCCGTGTAAGGTGATTCTGTTCTTATAAAATGCGACTGACAAAACCAAGTCCTAACTCGATTTCTAGAAGAGCTAAATCAAGCTTCTGAACATCATTCTACATCTGTTGAAACACAAAATCGAGACGATGTCATCAATTTTAAGGTTGGTGAGTATCTAGGTCACCAGAGGTCACCAAAGTTCACGGTTTTTGAAATTTTATGTGTCTATAACTTCTGAACAAAAAAAGATACAGATTTTAGTTTGGAATCATAGTGACGAGCTTGAGGTAATAATTTAAAGGATATACAAAATGAACTTCAAAGGTCATTATTTGACCTTGAATTAAGGTCGAGATCATCATGTGACCTTACAAGGTCATGCTGCATATCATTTGAATCCCTGGGTCAAGACGCTGTCTTTTGTGCCATGTTTAATGACTAAAAACAACAAATAACACGGATATCAGCAACAGCTCTTGGCAGCATAACGCAGCAGATACGCCGATGCCTCCTTAACTTTCGCGGCAGACACTTCCTTAACAGATGCATCATCGATGTGATACCAGCGAGCCTCTGGTTGGTTGCAGCAGAAGACAGTGTAGTGGCTAGTTTGGGCGCTGCCATGGTGTTGTATCACTGCGTATAGATTATACACTAGGCCGCCAGAAAACTGCGGAGGGCTGGAAAGACATGAAATGCATTTCATTTCTTTGATCTTGCTCTAGGTCTAATGATCTCCGAGTCGAGATGAATTTCCTAAATGGGTTTAAATTTGACCCAGTTTGGCCCACTGTGCCGTCACGGTTCAGCGGATATGGTTCAAACTCGGTTCCAGAGTAAAGTACGGTAAGACGCTCTCAGCGCTCTTAATTTTTCCGTATCACTTCCGGTTCCCGAGATCATAAGGGGGTCCGATCGCCCCCCCCGCGGCGTTGGGGTCATGAAAGAGCCCAGGTGGTGCCCGGCTGGTACATTCGTTATATGCAGCTACGGAGATAGGTTGCTGATGGCGGCATGGCGAGTCGAGTAAGAACAATAACTGTTTAGGCTTGACGATGCACCAAACAACCAATGTTATACTGCGCCACCAACACGATCCTGTTCGGAGTCTTTTTGGGGGGAGGTTCAGTTATTCTTATCCAGAGAACCCGCTGGGCCTTGAGTCCGGGACCTGGGGTTCAGGAGGCAGGTGATCTATACCTGAGCGGCGTATAACCGGCAGGGCGAGTTTATGATGGCGGAGTTTGTATTTCATATACCCAGTGGGAGATCCAGGGGTTAGGGGCAAAAATGCATTTCCCCAAACGGAAAGCTTGAGAAGTATGTGTTTCCCGCTCCCCACCCTTAAACCTCCCTTTATCCTGATTTTTTAGTTTATAAGCAAGGTGTTGGTGTTTCAACTGTGAACTGCACACAGAACCAGTCAACTTTAGTGCTAACGTTGGATATTGGTCCTCTTGATATTCAGAATCGGTTTTAAATGAATTATCCTTGGATAGGGGAAACAAGCATCTTGTGACCACATCTTTCATCCCGTGGCGTTTTATCTCTGCTTTTTTACTAGGGTTCACCCCCAAAACCTAACGTTTGGCTAAATTGTGGCTAAGTTAAGAGCATTAAAGTAAAAGCGTTGAAAGCAAACAAAACTAACTTTGACATGGGCAGGGTGAATTATTTCATCTTCAGAAGGAGCCTTAGACCAATCGCGATTACCTCCTGAAATATAGTGTTCAGTTCTATACGCTACAAAATGTAGGCTTCTGCATAGTTTTTGTTTAATTCAGGTTGCTTCCAACCATAGTATTCGATGACAAGACACGATTATCATAAGTTGTGGTTGTTTTCTTGTTTTCCCTTTCAAGGTAAGGTGTCGGTTTCAGGTAGATGAATCTATAGTTGAGATTTAGTTGCGATTGAAGACTACCTAAAGGGGTTTCGAGGCTTGCCGTCAGCTGCTTACCATGGGTAAGCCGTCATGATTTTCGTTGTACTTTAAGCAGCTGCGCTGTCATCTCGCTTATGTTTGAAGTTGATAAAAACAGATTGTCGTTTTTGGCATGACAACGAGGGGTTTTGGCATGACAACTGTGTTTTGGGAGCCGTCGATTGCGAACGGTTATCGGAAACCTAGTCCGGTTGAGGGTGGGCTACATCGGCTTCGCGTTTGTGTGACTGTTTTATTTTAGCCTGGTCGTTCAATAAGGTGAAGCGATTGACAACACTTCGGGAAATTGTTGTTCAATCGCTGCACCAATAGACGTGTCTACGCGATCTGAGACCGATCACTTTTTTGTTCGGAAATCCGGATAGTTTGCTGCAAAAGCAACATAGTACGACATATGGTGTCATTGAGTGCATAAGGTGGCTTGATGGATCTCAAGGATTCGTCGGAAACCTCGTCCTGGAATACATTCAGGGTTGGGCCATTAGATGTATATAAACTGAGGAAAAATGTGGGTTGTTCCATGATGTTAAGCATCAGGTGAATAGAAAACAGAATGTTACGGCATATACTAAATAATCAGCAAGACTCCAAAGTGAACCTGGAGAGAAGAACAAGCACAAGAAGAAATACATTCAGTACCTTTTGAACACCACCAACTACAAGTGTAACACATCGTCGGGATGCATATGATCGCTGAACAGCCGAGCGCCAAAAGAGGAGGAAACATTTTAAATGATGAGCCCAGCAACAGCAAGCCCAGTTTGGGGGTCTAGGATTGGACTTCAAGTGCCCCCCCCAACAGGACCGAATTAGAGTGCCAAGAGGCATGCATGGATCCTTCCACCCGCGGAGACATGCCGAGCAACAGCATGGATCCCCGCGGACCGTCTCCTATGCCAACTTCGAACAGCACTCGACGGGGACTCTATCGCCGACCCTAATCAAAAGTTTAGGATAATATCCAGTCCATCACATTAGGCACCGCCACTTCCACAACGGGGATCACCCGTAGAAAACTCGCAATAATATACATTTACCTAGGCAGAAAAGTGCAGAGGTTAGCGTGTCCCAACCACCACCACACGTTTGGGCTGGTCTAAAGGTCTGTTTGGAATCCGCTGTTTGAAACAGCTCTGGGGCTGTCTCAAATGAGGCTTATTAATACTGCCGCTGTTCTAGCATATTCAGTATTTTTTGGGGCTACAAATGCACCAATGTTCAGGGTCATAGATGATGACGTCTCAAAATATTCTCCTTTCGGAAGGGATTGCCGAGAGTCAGCTTGTTCCTTGTTCAGCAAAGCGGCCTGGACTTGAACCAAGTTTGGCCGCGTAGAGAGCAGGCGTGCTATCCTCTACACCCATACTCAGACTATTCATACGCGGATCCAGGGGGCAAATGGGGGCACGTACCCCCTCGATCGCCTCTCGGCACCCCCTGAAATAGTCATGGCGCACCCCTGAAAGGACGATGGCGCCCCCCTGAAATGTCGTTTCTTTCGTTCCCCCCCTCCCACAGGATTCGACAATGGGCGCCCAATGGGTACGGGATGTGACGACACCCGCCACCCCAGTTGGCAGGATGGGTTTCGCCCACCGCCTCGGGTGATGGGCCATATCGAGACTGCCATCCTCATCCTTTCTTAGCCCTCCTAACTTCAAATCCCACAAACTCCTTGATCCTTTTCCGTTTCTTTCCTTATTTCCTTGTCTGTCCATGCCTTTCCAACCGTATCCCTCCTGCCCACTCCTAAATACCCCTCCTATCCACTGTCTGCGATGTCTAGCTCGGCGTGTCTCCGCGGGTGGCGGGGAAGTGTGCCCTCTTGCTCGTCTTGAGTGTGGACATCTCGGTCGCGTGTGGCGCGCGGCTGGGCTGGACAGCGCAGACCGACCCGCTTCCTTTTCCAGCTCATAACTTCCCAGCTACCCACCTTTTCTCAGTGTCATGGGCGTCCCCGCATGTGCCTATGATTCCTGGTTGGTCTGGGTGTATGTGGGTCTCCGGCCCGCGTGGCCGGAGGCCCCATTTGATTCCTTTAATCGCTGGCCCTGCGGACCCGGGGCTCATTTCTCTCGGACCAGCCGGGAATCAGTTTTGACGAGCAGGTGGTAGTTGCCTGCTCCGATGAGGCCGTGTGGGGGCGCCTGTCTTTTCAAGGTGAGCTGCACACCGACCCGTACCCCGAGATAAAGGAGTCCTGGTAGCTGAGCTGAGGTATGCGCTGTGTCGGTTCGTGTGCCTTCAGCAACACTCTACTTTGGTCTGGATTTCTTAAGGGCGGGGAACTCCTGAAGGCATCGACCAGAGAAGCAGCATTGTAAAAGTCTGTCGGCCTTTGGTGGGGCTCGGCTGTCCCTCCCTCCTTTGGTGAGGTCCCGACCTCACCCAGGGAGGGTGGGGTGTCCACGCCCCGCCCGGGGTCGTCTAGGCTAGGTGCAAGGGGGACCGTCGTCGGGGCAGGGGAGGGGGTTTGGTGAGTCTCCCTCCTCTGTAACGGCGGCGTCGCCTCCCGTATGGCCGGCCCGTGCGTCGTCTCGCCTCGTAGCACCCTCGTCGGAAGGGGGGCGCACGTGGCTGGCTGAACCTAACAACATTTCCATGGATACTCCACAACCTACAAACCCATCCCCCCGGCACCTGTGCCAAAACCCTCCTGCCCTCGAGTTCTGGTGATACACGGACGGGACGCCCCTCTATCATCGCTTTCGCCCTTCCAGCGTCGAGAAGCTTGTGACCGGTTGGGTAGGATAAAGCGGTGTGATGGCATTCGTGACGGACAACTTGAGGTTGAATTCTTGAGGCACGAGGACGCGGAACGTGCGTTAGCTATAAGTATTTGTATTTGTATCATTCTTGAGCACATCCAATCAATTTTGGTTTTTCATGGCTCGTGTCACAGTAGATAGATGTGAATAAAGTGGGAAAAATACACACCCACACACCCACAGACACATCTTTCACACATTTACATATACAATAATCGATACAAGTGGTCACTGGTTAGGGGTTGCGCATGTGTGCCTGCAGTCGTCGCTTAAATGAGCCTGCACGGCCACCAAGCACACCAAGGACCCTGACGTACACCAAGCGAGGACTGGAAGGTAAACAAACTGTGACCATCAACGTGACTGTATCTGCACACCTAACAAAACTTTTCCAAGGGCGTGATCCGCTGCACAGAACTGAGAGATGTCTCTGAAGAGGACATAGTAGATGGTTTAAGCAAATTCGGAGTCGTTGGAGCAAAAAGATGAAGTTTAGGAAAAACGGTGAACTGGTAGAAACAGATTCTGTGACATTGACATTTGATAAAACTGATCTGCCGGACCACGTAATTGTCGGATATGTGAAGATATGGGTGAGGCCTTATGTGCAGTTGCAGGGGTGAGGCCCCATGCGCAGTTTTTACTGCCAACCATACGGCCACACTTACACCTCGTGTTGGGGAAAAAAAGTGTGTAGCCGGCGTGGATGTGAAGGACATGACAAAAATAGCTGCAGCAAAGAATATCCGCAGTGTGAACTGCAGAGAGACACACTTTGTATATGACATGGAGTGCCCTGCTTTTAAGCGGGAGAAAGCAATCCTCTCTCTCAAGGTGTCTAGGAACCTTACATTCCGAGAGGCCAGAGAGACTTATGAGGTCTCTCACCCCCGCAAATCCTACTCTCAAGCGACCGCAGCAACTGCGACTTCAACCTCTTCTGCAGGTACTACCACAGCCCGCGTGATGACGCGGGACGAAGCCATCCGGACCCTGTCTGTGGCGGAGTTTATCCGCCTAGCAGGGAGGATGGGGCTGGTTTTTACTAATCAGCCCGCTGCCCCGGCACTAGAGCCGGAGGCAGCTCCACCCCCACCGCCCTCGGCTCCGGCCGGCGGGTCCGCTGCCCCGGCACACGAGCCGGAGGCAGTGCCACCCCCACCCCTGCCGCCTCCGGCCCCGGCCGGCGACGGGAGGATGGGACGAGATTCCACCCCCGTCCCCCCCTCCCCGGCTGTGTCCGCGGCTGGGGGCCCGGAGCAGACCGCCACTCCGTGTGTGGACTCGGCCCCGGTCGCAGAGCCCCTGGAAAGTCCGGGGACTGGGTAACCGTTGGCCCAGCTGGCAGGCAAGCCCCGACGGTTAAACGGCGACATTGTTCCCCGATAGGAGTGCCAGTCGCCAACCCCCAACCCCCCCACCTACTGGTAGGGGCACCACGAGTGTCACTGCTACCCCAAGCACGCAAGTAGAAACACTGCGTGCGGCTTTTCGGCCACATCGCCAGCAGCTGTAAGGGCCAAGAGCGCTGCGGACGATGCTCTGCTACTGAACACAACTTTGCCAACTGTGATGCCAGCACACCTAAATGTGTAGGCTGCGGGGTGACCACGAGGCATGGAGCCGATCCTGTCCTAGGCTGGCTGAGGCAAAGGAGGTACAGAAAAAGAAGGTGTCACCTCCTTCCACGGTAGCACCGACCCAGACACCCCAGGCCCCCAGGCGTGCTCCTGCCCCCACTAGTGCGTCGTACAGAGACGCCCTGGTGGGAGGTCAGCCTGGCGCCCCATCAGCTGAGAACCCCACACAGTCCGATACTACACTCAACTTCGATTCAAACATATGCCAGTTAACAGAAATTTCCCTCCGTCAATTCCTCTCACTGATCTCTGATCTTCTGTCACACAGATCGGCTGAGTCCCGCACCACATCGGTGGGCTGCTCGGACACAGCGGACAAAGTAACACACTCCACTCTTGGAGCGCCATGATGTTGCTGTGGGCACGGACCCCCTTGAATCTGAGGTCCCCAACGCTGAGACGACCAGTCAGGCCGGTCCCCCAGACAGCGAGCACACAGGAAGTCTCCGGTAAGCGAGCCGGAGAGGACTCCCCAACACCGCCACATCCTCCCAAAGGACCGGCAGTACCGCCTGCAACGACGGAGTGCACTGCACCCACGATCAGTCGAGCTGACCCTGCTCAGGTGACCGAAGCCAGAGAATCGATAAAAGCACAAACATACCTTGTAAAACAAACTACAAACAAAGCACAACAACAACAACAAAGTAAAAAGCGTAAACTCGTGCCCGCAGCAACAATTGAAAACGTTAACACACAAAAGGACGAAGGCACAGGCATGCCTCCGCCGCCAACCCCTCCTCCACGGCCGGAAATTCCAGCCTCCACGAAGACGCCACCACGGTATAGCCCTCAGACTGAGAAAGTTTATCGTAGCTACCTGAACGTTAACCCCACGCTACCTCAGCACAAAGAAACAAACCCCTTAGGCCAAAGACAGGGCTGCGAACGAGGTCGCTCAAATTCAGTAACACTGGACCGCGGGGATAGGTACCGTTCCCAATCAAGAGAGCATGCAAGGCGCCCTATCTCAAGGGAAAGGCTGCAGGAGCGACGCACTAGTCACTCCCACACAGAGATGCTGAGCGTTGGCGGGCCGTTTCAGGCGCCTAGTCACCATCAATGAACATGACAAATATTAGTTACGGACTTTTTTTACTCCTCACTCTCATTCTGATGACAACATTCCTGCAGTGGAATATACGGGGATTCAGAGCAAACACGAGCGACCTACAGGCGCTGATCGCCTCGTTGTACCCACGTTGTACTCTGCGTAAACCCCCGTTGTAGTCGCGCTACAAGAAACAAAATTAAAACAAAACCACACATGTGTAGACGGCTGGGACCAAAATGTAGACGGGTGGACCGACGCTGTCACCAAAATTGGCCCGTCCGTATGAGCCGCATGCCCAAACTGCTTCCGCTGTCTCGGCTGTCCAAAAGTAGTGATGCCGTTTCTGGGTTTATTTTATAACATCTTCGACTTCAAATCTTCATAATTCTGTCCTGGGAAACATTTCAAATATTCAAACACTCGTTTGACAAGAACCCAACAAACCAAAAGTAAATCATAAATCACAAGCAAATATAAATCATATCTAAATTCAAAGCCGTTAGAATCAATCAGGTTTTACACAAACACCTTTACAATTCCATATCAAAAATCAGATAGTCGCAACAGCATTTCCGAATGCACTTACGTTCACAGGAGAGGTATCACCCGCACACACACGTGCGCTCTCGCTCGATGCTGTAGTGGAAATGACCCGGGGTCAACGCTTGACCTGGCCGCCAGGCGGTTGTCGGGGCAGAGCCGGAAGGACAAGTTATGTGGCCAGTAATAAATGCTCACGGTGAAAATAAGTGCGGAGGCTAATTAGTTGTATTAGCATTTGACAATATAAGGTCACCACATAAGCCTAGAAATCAAATAAACCTATCTTTCAGTAAATCAGTTTCCAACCAGAAGACTGAGCGACATCTGCTGTCTAGCTGGCGGAGGATCTTGATGACGTCACAGGCTGCGGCACAGTGACGTCACCGATAACAATAGTGCTAGCGCACTTCGTCCAGCAACAGTAGACACAGGTCTACACCTCATCCGACCTCAAAACACAAACCACTTAAAATTACCTATCCGGTGAAAACATACAAATCATGTGATCAATGTCATCTGTCGGGTCAATCCAGTGCTGTAACATCAAAACCAAACAGGAATTGGGAAACACTTCGTAACTTCAGCTATAGGAAAGCTTACTTTAGAAATAAAATCAACCTTAGCATCTAAGTAGCAAACTGTGCTTAACTCAGAAGATTGATCAACGACAGCTCATTCCGAACAAACTATTCATTTGACAGGAGTAAACTTGCCAGATTCCATAAGACAGTCATTAATGTCTCAAAAGATAACAGCAAAGTCTTAACTTCGTAGCGAAAATCATCTTACCATTTCGGGCATCACAAAATTCCGTTGAGCTAGAATATAACATCCCAAATTACATGACAAAACAACTAAGCCACTAAGAGTGTTTGCCAGGGGTGCTGTAAGCGACAGTTTGCATTAAGACTTGAAACGTTACAAAACGGTAAACCCAAGTGAACGTCACAAAGGTTCAATGAAACATAAGACTGCGATCAAACCAATTCACAATGCTTATAAACTGGTTAAGTTGGTTTCATGAGAACGTAACGGCTTGAGCCTATTAAACACGTAATCACTTGCAAAAATGGTTACCAGCTTCACCCGAATAAGACAATTGCAAAATAATCTGTACAAAAGATTTGACAACGGTAAATTATAAGCCGAATAATAAGCACTGTTTGCGTGCAAGTGTGACTTACGGCAATATGTTGATATCTTGAATCACCAGGACAAAATCCAGCAAAAGTTTCTACTATATGCAGTCAGCTCACAACTTACTAGTAAAAGAAAGGTCAACTTCGTCATGATCCTGGCCGGACGGACTGTGCATTGGAACGCAACATTAGGAAAGTGAATACAAAATTCAGCTATCATCTCTGCATTCTGGAAAGTGATCATTGAAATCCAACAAACACTAATGGCTTCGGCACCATCCGCTACATAGAGCCTAGTAATCCTCCAAACTGAAACCTCAAGAAGTTTGACATGATAAAACATGAACATATTTTGATGATTATCACCTCTGTCCCGTTATAAAAGATAAGTGCAATGGTTTGAGTGCATCTCAAACTCATAACCCAATGAACATTTCAAACCCTAACACAATTACGGTGCGGAATATTTCAAAGAAACGTGTCCGAAATACTTAGTACGGCCATTCTCCGTGAACAGTAAGGCAGTCTGCCAACCAGAAAAATTTAGCACCAGGAAACGGCAAATATTTATAGCAAGCTATTTATAACAGCATCCAAGAGACATTTAGTCTCTTCACAGTAATTCCCCCTAGTTCTCTTGTTGTGAACGGCAGAAATGACACCTAAAGCCTAACTAAACATCCCTGAAACAACGATTAAGTCTGTCAGGGGCTTACGAAGACGGGTGGTCCGTCTCAGTTCACTTGTGATCACTCGAAGTGTGTGCCAAACTAGATTCAATATTATCAAGAAATCTGACAAATGAACCCTGATCACCAAACTTGGAAATGCTCAGTCCTGAAACTCCAGAATTCATATCTGCAAACATTGTGGAAGACAAATGTTCAGTCTGAGCCTTAAGTTCTGATTTGAAGCCATGTTTTTCAATTCCATGAGGAAAATTTGGGAATAGCACAGTCGGTCGTCTCAGTCATGTCAGTGGTCAAAAGGTCTCAAACAAGCCAACAGGAATGAAACATAAGACAATACACACTGAATTAAACACTGGAATTAACGATCTCGCTGCAAGAGGAACGTAACATTATCATTAAAGTCCGATGTCTGCATGGTCCAAAATCTTCTTTCCAAACTGCAACAAGAATGAAACGCTACTCTTGAGACACGACGATACAATGGAAGGCACCGTCTCAGCCAGCGTGAGCGTGCCGGTCACCTCACGGCCGGAGGCGGTCACGTGACCCAGGCGCCGGAGCACTGACCGAGGCGGGTCTAGTGCGCTGGGCACCGGGAGCCGCGCGCCGCAGAAAGTCAGTCACTGCTGGCTGCGAGTGAAGCATGCCGGAACTAACCTTTGAATACCAGCTTGAAAACGACGCATGAAGAACAGCGTGGCAGGTCCGTGTCCGCTGTCTCGGTTGTCCAAAAGCAGTGATGCCGTTTCTGGGTTTATTTTATAACATCTCGAGGCTTCAAATCTTCATAATTCTGCCCTGGGAAACATTTAAAATATTCAAACACTGGTTTTACAAGAACCCAGTAAACCACAAGTAAATCATAAATCACCAGCCAATATAAATCACATCTAAATTTAACACCGTTAAAATCAATCAGGTTTTACACAAAAAGTTTACAATTCCATATCAAATATCAAATAGTCGCAACAGCATTTCCGAATATACTTCGTTTGCAGGAGAGGTGTCACCCGCACACACACACACGTGCGCTCTCGCTCGATACTGTAGCGGAAATGACCCGGGGTCAACGCTTGACCTGGCCGCCAGGCGGCAGTCGGGGCAGAGCCGGAAGGGCAAGTTATGTGGGCAGTAATAAATGCTCACGGTGAAAATAAGTGCGGAAACTAATTAATTGTATTAACATTTGACATATAAGGTCACCACATAAGCCTAGAAATCAAATAAACCTATCTTTCAGTAAATCAGTTTCCAACCAGAAGACTGAGCGACATCTGCTGTCTAGCCGGCAGAGGCTCGCGATGACGTCACAGGCTGCGGCACAGTGACGTCACCGATAACAATAGTGCTAGCGCACTTCGTCCAGCAACAGAAGACACAGGTCTACACCAAGGTGTGACCACGTCTACATATTGGTGACAGCCTCGGTCCGCCCCCTACATTTTGGTGACAGCGGACACGAACCTGCCACGCTGTTCTTCATGCGTCGTTTTCAAGCTGGTATTCAAAGGTTAGTTCCGGCATGCTTCACTCGCAGCCAGCAGTGACTGACTTTCTGCGGCGCGCGGCTCCCGGTGCCCAGCGCACTAGACCCGCCTCGGTCAGGGCTCCGGCGACTGGGTCACGTGACCGCCTCCGGCCGTGAGGTGACCGGCACGCTTATGCTAGCTGAGACGGTGCCTTCCATTGTATCGTCGTGTCTCAAGAGTAGCGTTTCATTCTTGTTGCAGTTTGGAAAGAAGATTTTGGACCATGCAGACATCGGACTTTAATGATAATGTTACGTTCCTCTTGCAGCGAGATCGTTGATTCCAGTGTTTAATTCAGTGTGTATTGTCTTATGTTTCATTCCTGTTGGCTTGTTTGAGACATTTTGACCACTGACATGACTGAGACGACCGACTGTGCTATTCCCAAATTTTCCTCATGGAATTGAGAAAACATTCAGAAAACATTGAGAAAACATTGAGAAGTCATTCAGCGCACAGCGCACACTGTGTTCTATCACCACAAAACGGTCATCGCGATAGCAAAGAGGCGTCCTGAACGTCACGAACCCTGGCGACTTCCTCCTGTTGAGTGCAACACAAACCTACTGCGATTCAATAAAACCACAACACTACCAATAGAGCTGCAACAACTAGCACTGGAAGCAATCGAAACATATGCAGGATACGCTATCTACTACACTGACGGCTCTAAGGGGTCGGACGGAGCCGTATATGCCTTCACAGGCATGGGATCGTGCCAGAGTTTTAGCCTCCCACGAACGGTCTCAGTTTTTACTACAGAACTTTACGCAATTTTCAGAGTTTTACGACACTTACGCCACAGCTCTGAGACCCGAGTTCTCATAGTGACAGACTCTGCCAGCTCGTTGACAGCACTTCAGTCACACCACCCAGCGTCATCCTGGCTTGTTCCAGCGATCAAAAGGCTACTGACAGCTGCTTTTACGCGAGATATGACAATCAGATTCCTCTGGGTTCCAAGCCATGTCGGGGTCCCAGGAAATGAGAGGGCAGACCAAGCTGCTAAAGTAGCGTGCGCGCAGCCTCCGATGCATCGGTTTAAAGTTCCTGTCAATGACTTGAAGGCCGAATTTAATGACCTCCTGAGAGTAGAATGGCAGGCCAGGTGGGATCCAGAACCAAGCTGCACACTTTAACGTCTGCGGTGTAGAATAGGGAAGTGGGAGTCCAGTAATCGGAGGAACAGACAAGAGGAAGTCTCATTAACCAGGCTGCGAATAGGCCACACATATGCAACACATGCTCATTATTTGTGTGGCTCCGACCCAAACCTCTGCTCTCACTGTGGAAACCGACTGACCATGGAACATGTGCTCGATGCTGGCGCTGGCTGCGAACAGATTCGTAGAATCCGCACCAGGTTCTTACCACCAACACCGTTGAATGACTTATTCGGTGACAGTGCAGCTGTAAACATCCGTAGAGTCCTACAATTTTTAAAAGACATCAAGTTCCAGATCATCTACAACCCACGTTAATCCAGCCTTACGTGTAGACATGCTCTACAACTTCATTACACTCTTTTAGTTATTATTGTTATTTATTATTACACAGCCTTAGTCCTAACACACCCAGCAGCGCACTGGAAATGATTTAATTAGATAACGATGAACCCATATAACCTCAGCAGCTGACGTGCCCTAAAAGCCCAATCATCCTATCGTTCAACCGACAAAGCTGGCATACTCAGTGGCTTGCAGGAAAATGTCTCGCGCAGGTTGGAATTTTAATTTTGAACCGAAATTCTTTCAGGTAGGTGTCATTTTAGAATCTTGTGCAAAATAATTATATATTATCAACTGCATTTGTGATTGACGACACACCCTACTGTGTTACCCTGGTAGTTGGTGGTCAACCCCCGCCCCGGTGGGCGTCCGAGCCACCTTCGCCTTGGTGGGGGGGGAGTGCTTAAACACCTCCTCTCATACTCGGCTCCTATGCGGGATACCGAAAAAAATGCGAAGACTGGTGGATAGCTCATACAAATTCATGAAGAAACTACATCTGTCCTTTTTGGCTCAGTTAAATATTGAGGTCATGGCAGGTTAAAGAAGGCTGCATATTAGAGTAGTGTTTTTGGGCTCTAGCGTCTGACAGAGTTGAATTAGAATATTTTTGGAAACCATTTACTCCCCTCTCGTCACGGCGAATCGAATGATGTATAATATGACTACACTAGGTCAAAATATAGAAATGACCTGACCTCAGGTGAGGTCAAGGGCACTTTCCAATCTAGCATAGTCAATATGCATATCAATCAACTCGCAATAATAATAAAAATGTAATGGTATCAAAATAAAAGTTTTATCATCATTTCCTTCAAAGTTATTGACCCAGGTCTGAAAACTGCTTAACCCTCTTCCCGGTGAAGAGTGTTTGAACACCCCCCTCTGGTGATTTCCGGCGCCATGAAAAAAACGGTGGAGCGAAGCGCCACCGTACTGGACACGCGTTATCCTTGATCAATTCTGCAACTTTGCCCAAAATTTTAAGTTTGGGTCATCTCAGGTCAGGTCACCGGGGCAGATCAAGTGAGGAGTGAACTGGCGGCGACACCACAATATTAGCGAATAAGACATTTGGACAGCTAAACATACAGTCCTTAAACCCAAACTACCAGATTTAAGAAGTGATATTAGTCAAGTATACGGGTTAGATGTATTGACCTTTAGTGAGACGTGGCTGACGGCGAATCTTCCTGACCGACTCGTCAATATCAGCGGCTACAAGTTTTTTTCGGCGCGATCGAGCACCTGCCATGAAATTACCAAGAGGACGCGGCGGAGTAGCTGTCCTAGTGCGTGATTGCTACGAAGTCAACTGATACCTGCGCCAATCACTGGAATTGAGGGATCTAACCTGGAGATTTTGTGGACTTCTGTAAAAGTAAGCAAAAACCTAATGTATTTGGTTGCCTCTGTTTATCGTGTCCCAACTACCACTGCTCGTCAACTTACCGTCGATTTGGAGGATTTTGAGTGTCAGCTACAGTTCATGTTAGCCACATTTCCGCGTGCCAGGTTTGTGATTACGGGCAATTTCAATCACTGTCTGCGGCGAAAAGTCAAGCCCAATGGTACGCACTTGCTGCTAGACTTGCTCCGCACATATAAGTTTGTCATTACTAACAACTCTCATACCACCTACCGGCCAGCTAATAGCATCATGGATGTAATTGCTACCAACTGTCCCGACTTAGACCGCCTCTGCGGCGTTACCCGATGCCACTACGGAGGGCCTCATGACATTACTCGTATTGTGTTGCGCTGTGATCGCCGGTCGCGGATAGTGGCGCCGGGGAGAGTGCAGAGGCGGTGTATAGGGAGGGTGGCCCTTACTGCCTTTCATCAGCAGATCTGCCACATTGACTGGACACCACTGTTTTTGATTGACGCTCCTGCCGATAAGTGGGAATTTTTCCGGCTTATGTTCCTTCACCAACTTGACCTGATAGCACCTATGCGCACAGTAGTCGACCGCGGCCCCGGCGTTGCGCCTCTGTCGCCTCACACACGCGAACTTATCCAGTTCAGACAGAATGCTTTTGCATTAGACAACAGGGAAGAGTACAAGCGGATCAACCGGAAGTGCCGTGCATCGATGCGCGTGGATAGTCGTGACTTTTTTCACCGTGAGATAAGGGAGAAAGGCACGAATCGGTTATGGCAGATTTTACAGCCTATTATTGGTTGGCGAAAAGCTAAGTCACAGCAGTTAAATATAACACCAGACGCACTGAACCATTATTACGTGTCAGTTGGCCCAGTCACATCAGCAGCTGTACCGCCAGCCTCTGCTTCGCTCCCGGTGAGGCTCCCGCGTATTACCACCAGCGGTTGTAAGGTTTCACCAATTGGAATACAGACCCTCGGTGCGAATGTACTGAACATGAAGTCATATGGTTCAACTGGTAGCGACGGACTGAGCGTAGCAATGTTTAAGAAATTCTTCCCATCAATCGGCTATTTACTTTTGGGAAATCGTCAACGCCAGTTTGATTACGGGTCTGGTACCATCAGCGTGGAAGCAACCTAGTAACACTTAATACTCCGATACCAAACGGAAAAGTGTCAACCAATCCCGCCGATACCAGACCGATCTTACTGTTACCAGCAATTTGCAAAGTTGGGGGATTCCAGGACAGATCGACCAAGGCTTGACACCACCATGTCTAGAAAAAAATATAAAACTTTGTCTCCGGGGTAGTTTTGGGCCAGGAACGCGCCTCTGAGAATCTTAGCCCCCTCCGACCAACGGTGACCGAGTTATAGCCGGAGGCATTTTCGGGAGGTCACCTTGTAGACTCATCTTTGATGCCTCATAACTCCAAAACGCATTGCCTGATTAACAAGTTTTGTGTATCATTGAACTCGTCTTGAGCTATACATTATTTTGAAAGAAGAAAATTTCAAAATTTTAATAATTTTGACTTTTGATTCGTCTGACTTTTCTTGTTTGGATCTAGCTTGACCTTTTCGCAGTTGAAATTGCCCTTTTAGACACCTTCAAAATTTTGCTCCATAACTTATCTTTAGATAAAAATGTTTTAAAAAATGCGTTCTTGCTATAAATCCCAATTTTTTAGCACCTAAGGTAGGTGTGCAGACGGTTTTTGACCACTGCGGTAGTACAGCCTTATGTTTAACACCGCAAACAAAGCGATTGCTTTTGTAATCGGTTGCTTGCAATCATATGGCATTGTCTTTACGAAATTTTCATCGTTCAAGTGTCAGAATTTATGAGAATTAAGACGCGCCCACACGAGGGGCAGGCAACCGGCCTCCTCAGGTTTCCACAGGTAGTAAAAAAAACACCTTCGCGCAGCGCCACCGTACTTCATCTGCCCCCAACTCGAAAGTTTTGCAGTTTTTGGAAATATTTTAGGTCTGGGTCATACCAGGTCAGACCGCCAACCCAGGTAAAGAGACCTAACCTCGAAAAACTTCAGTTTGATTAATGTTCTTTTACCACACAGACCTAAACCCGGCTCTAGGTCAAAGCAGGTTAATTTTGAAACTTGACTATACAAGATTATAAGATCTATAATCCGATCGGGCTCTACAAGAGCATTCCAATGGTGCTGAACATTTTTTCTTCAGCTCTGCTCTGTAAGCTATTATGCCACAAAATTTAGGTTTCCACTTAGTTCCTGTAAGGAATATTTTGACCTCTATCAACCTCAAAGGTGACCCGACCAACCGATTGTAGGTCATGTTGTCGGTAGAGATTAAAACTGGCTATTTAGCGCCGTCACTCCCAGTGCACTGTTCATTCTACATGGTTTACTGAACAACAGAGATTACCAACAATTAGGCCACGGGGCCTGTGTGGTATCACATGCCTCCAAACACAGCACTGCGATGGCTCGTGATTTTTTTCAGAACTTATTCCTGGAGCATGAATGCGAGAGAAATGACTGAAGAATGTACATCTCCTGACAGAGAGCTGTGCTGCACAATGCAAAAATATATTTAACTTCATCAAATGGTGCCGCAATACACGCGATTTTAAAGCAATGGAAAGGTTTAATTCCAGTGCAAAAGCTATATCGAAGCTAAATTCAATTATGTGAATGAAGCGGTTTCACTACGTCTCACAGTAAGGGCGCCTGCGACTATATCGAGGGCACGGCCAAACCGACAACATGTCACGATGATTTAAAAGTGCAGTGAAAGATCAAATATGTGATGCCAAAGGTACGCATGCTTTTCTTACGCATACACCAGCACGATTAAGTTCTAGTGTACATTCCACAATCAAGCATAGCCAATGTGCCAGACAGCTCCAAAGTCTGCTCGCCAATGCAATTATGGAAACATGAATACAAGTTTCAAAAAATACCAGCGGTAAATAAGACATCCATCAATGTTCATAAAATCTCTACAAACAAAAGAAGTTTGGGTTTCGTATACCTATGTTTGAACCAAGCAGTGTCCTTCTGTGCAAATAGACTTTCTTTTATGGGTGCTGCGTGAATGGTCGCAAATTTAGTCATGGTGAATGTCCAATGCAAAGGTAATTTTACACATACTGGTATAGATTATTTGGCTTAAGTAATGAGTGATCTGAAGGCCATCATTGCAGGTGAATGAATGCGAACAGGACAAAGTCAGTGTCAGTGTTGAAGGCATCTCAGTTTATTCCCTTATTCTTCAATGGTTATACAAGGCACCAGGAGTGTGGAATTACATCTATTTGTGAGTGCCCGACCACCTCCAATGAACCGTGGAAACAGTGGTAAAAGTGGTAAAACATCCTTCGAATGTTCTCTTTTTATTTCAAATACTACTTCTTGGTTCAATGTACAGCCCCCTGCAGTTGAATCTGTACACACTAGGCTCGGCAGTTTTTGTCTAATTTGTGGACAACTATTGCTCCCTCGACCACGATGAAATATACAGCATCTGTGTCTTACCCGTGGCTTTCAACATTGTCCCGAAAACTGGGTTCCAGATTCGTAGTTTGAAAACAATTTGTAGAAAACATTTTTGGTCGCCATCTCGGGACGTCCCACAAGGCATAACGACGGCCGTCTACCTCAGGTCACCCTCTCACCAGTCCTCTCACCAGTCAGATTCCAGATGACCTACGGTGTTTACGGTACCTGCCAGTTGATCTATAATATTTTGCCCGAAGTTGCAAAAATGTCGAGTTAGAGGTAGATGAAGTAGGATGGCGCTGCGCGAAGGTTTTTTGCTTCCTGTGGAAACCTAAGGAGTCCGGTTGCCCACCCGCTCGTGTGGGCGCGTGTTGATTGTCATAAATTCTGACACTTTGCACGATGAAAATTTCCTAAAGACAATGTAATATCATTGCAAGCAACCGATTACAAAAGCAATCGCTTTGTTTCGGGTGTTAAACATAAGGCTGTACTACCGCAGTGGTCAAAAACCGTCTGCATACCTACATTAGGTGCTGAAAATTGGGATTTATAGCAGGAACGAATTTTTGTTTCATTTTTTATCGAAAGATAATTTATGGAGCAAAATTTTGAAGGTGTCTAAAAGGGCAATTTCAACTGCGAAAAGGTGAAGCTAGGTAAAAAAGAAAGGGTCAAGTGAATTAAGTCAAAATTTTATAATTTCAAAATTTTCTTTTTTCCAAAATAATGTTTAGTTCAAGACGTGTTCAATGATATATAACACTTGTTAATCAGGCAATGCGTTTTCGAGTTATGAAGCATCAAAGATCTACAAGGTGATCTCCCGAAAATGCCTCGGGCTATAACTCGGTCACCGTTGGTCGGAGGGTGCTCAGATTTTCACAGGCGTGTTCCTGACCCAATACTACCCCGGAGACAAAATTCCAGATTTTTTTCTAGATATGGTGGTGTCCAATTGAAATGTTTTTTTGTCGTTTTGTCCTGGAATGCCCCAGTTACCGAGCGCGTCGTCCAAAAACAGCTTACAGATTATCTAGAGTCTAATTGCATTATCTCCGACACACAGCATCGTTACCGAAAGCACCACTCAACCGAAACCACCTTAAGCGTAGTTACTGGCAAGATACTGAAAGCTATGGACGACGGTGACATTACTATTTTGGCCCTGTTGAATTTATCGAAATGCTTCGACGTAGTCCCGCATGCAAAATTACTCGAAAAATGACTCTTTACGGCATAAATACTCACTGGTTTGAAAACTACCTCGCTGAGCACACTTATCAGATGCAGATGAGGACACAAGGCGGTTTTATCACCTCTAGGACCAAAAACAACAGCATGGAGATCTTTCAGGGTGAGAGTTTGACCTGTGTGCTCTACATGCTCTTCTCTAACGATTTAAGACTATATGGCTGGGGAGATCCAGACGCGCGGTAGACAGCGCGCAGCTGTGCGGAGGCGTAAGTTAGCGCGGAGCGGCTTTTGGAGGGATCCATCGGCGCGTAGCTAAGTTGTGGCGGCAGTAGTGTCGTAACTTGCCGTCTTACGTGCTAACTCCGGCGTCTTCTCAACAGCGTGGAAGCCTGTGTGATCCTTTTAAAATAACAAAAAGGTGTTGGAAATGTCAATGAATCCAAGTTATATGATTTGCTTTCGACAAAACATGTATTTATAATAATAATAATCGAGGCCACACACTCCCAACATCTCACTGGAAAATCCTCAGAAGAGACACAGGGCCGAGAGAAGCAAAGATCACTGCAGCTGTGCCAGTGGACCACCAGCCGTAATGCTAACTGCCCTCGAATAAACCTTTTTGTTGGGCCCAGGACGTTTCTCCCGTTTCGTATGTCCCCTAGCGGTCTCGTCAAGGCTGGTAGGTATGTAACGCCAGCGATAACCCAGTTCACCCTGAGAACTGTGAGCATTCGGATTATTTAATATTTGGTGTTGTTTCAAAGGCAGAAAGAAAAGGAAATGGGGTCAAATTCATAGGCGGATCCAGGGGGAACTTCCCGAGGAGGGGGGGCCGCCATCCAGACCATGGGGACGCCACTTTTGACCGGCAAAACATATCAGGTTGGCGCAAAATTCTCACGGTGGGCGCTGATTTTCGCGAGGTGAGGGGTGGGAAGCAACATTTCAGGGGGCGCCATCGACCTTATTTTGGGGGCGCCGTGACAATTTCAGGGGGCGCTGAGGTTCGATCGGGGGAGGGCACCTGCTCCCCTTTGACCCCCTGGATCCGTGTATGGTCAAATTTTCCTGCATTTCGAAAAGTCAAGGGTTGTTGATTTTAGGAATGACTTTGAGGACATCGGTGATGACATGCGACTTGACGTAAAACAAGTAGAGCGAAAGACAAAGGCGTGGGAAGATATAGCTAAGGCTTTCAACTTTGACCCCCGTGTCCATAAAAGGTCACCCAAGCACTTGCAGCATCTTTGGCGTGACTTGAAGGCCACTGTCAAAAAGATCAGTCTTACCATACGCGTGACAGGCTAAAGACAGGCGGTGGACACCCGCCGGTACCGATAGATGATAACAGGGGGCAATTGCCTGTTGTGCCCACCCCCCCCCCTGGATCCGCCAGTGAACATGATTTGGCTGCTTTTGAGAAAATGCACTGAATAACAGTTCGATTCGTGAATAAATTCTAAACTGAATTGCGCTGCACTCGCCAAGCCAGGCTTCCTGGGGCCTGCCCGGCTCATTTCTCCCCCATTGCTCTGACTAATCCAATGACACCATAGTACAACGAGGCAAGTGTGTTTCGTGAAGCCCGTAACCTGCCCAGATAAATTGACTTGAGGCAGGCTTAACATAAAAACGCATTCGGACTAAGGCAAATTATATCGTTTTCACATGAATGTCTCCTTTATGTGGAAATCCAATTTTATAAGTGTCACTTTATGAGTATAATTGTCGTTTATGGCCAAAGCTTTTCCCTTTATCCCTTTATTCTCAGGTCAGCTTTTCCCTTTATCTCAGGTCAGTTTAAATCATTAGCGTAGCGTCAGCACGTTTTGTCAGCAGGACCTCTAACCTCTCTCAGAAAAGTAAATCAGGGCCATAATCGCCTTGTTTTGCTACAAAGGGAACTTAAACTAAACCATTAAAAATATTACTGCACTGTAACTTACGGTTTTCATCAGCACAAACAGCAGGCCGTCAGCCCGAAAACCAGAACTAGTTCCGGGAGAGGCTACAGTCCTGTGACGTAGGCGCAACGCGGCCCGCGATGGTGCGACAAACGTGCACAGGTGGAACAGGGCTATGATTTGATCTAGCAAGCAGACTTGTTGAGTAGCGA
This sequence comes from Lepas anatifera, assembly GCA_034440635.1. Taxonomy (NCBI): domain Eukaryota; kingdom Metazoa; phylum Arthropoda; class Thecostraca; family Lepadidae; genus Lepas; species Lepas anatifera. The sequence goes on along the minus strand of JAOTON010001380.1, from coordinate 104,525 downwards.
CTCAGAGTCGGAGTCGACTCAGAGTCGACTCAAATTTTGCTCAAGTCAGTTGAGTCGACTCAACTTCACATTTGGGTTGAATCAGAGTCGACTCAACTGAACAACCAGTTAGGTCGAGTCAGAATCAGAGTCGGCATCCATGCTGTGAACCATGCTGTGAAGTCAAGAGTTGAGTCGACTCAACACTATTTTCTTAACATAAGTGATCACATGACTGACATTTTAGAAATTTTCACATCTCGTTTTGAAGGATTTCATATTGCTATTTGGTAATATCAGGTAATTTATTCTCATATCCACACTAGACCCATGCCTGGATCAGTTGTTAGCAACACAAGTTCCTAGAATATAGTTTAAAAAAACACATTTAATAGTTTTTTTCGTTTAATCCTAGCAATGGCATGCAGGATCATACAGAAAAATGTGTGATTGGGCACAAAATCAGACTTTTTCAACTTTGAGAATGCACACCATCCAAAATCCTAAGCCCATTCTCATGCAAAAGGTAATTCACTCTTAGGAAACCACATCTTTATTTTCTATTTTGTTCCTTCCTTCGGCTAAAACACTAAAAATTACATATCAGCATCAGAAAGAGGGTACCAAAAAATCGTATTTTGCACATAAGCCTTGAAATGGGTCGAAACGGAAACTTAAAGCTTCAATTATCTGCTTATTTCAAAGCACTATGTATCTTGATTTGTCGTGGTTTGAGAACACCCACTGGTAGATAATAAAAACTGCCTATGTACGGTAAATGGATATCAGCCCTTCCTCTGGCGTAGCCTCAGTAATTTCAAACTGTGAAACTGATAAACTGAAAAATAAACATCAATCCTCTCACTCACAAACAACCACCGCCCGCTCTTCAAATCATGATGATGCCGATTTGTTTTATTTACCACTCACTGCTGCCCCCGCGCGCGCCACACTAGTCATAAAACGATCATGTTGCGCAACAAAATGCTAGTCATTTAGGCTTCAGTAGCCCGAAGCCTGGACCTGCAGATTTTTCTTACGCCTTTTTAGTCTCGTGATTTTTAAACTCTTATCCATAGTCAGGTTTGCGCTATCCGAGGCTAAGTTCGTAATGTCTTCAATGCGCCATCTGTAACGTTTACGTGTTTACTACAGATTTTTCGGGAGGACAAGGCGAGTATTCATCATTGTTTTTGGTTTTAATGATGTGCTTGGATAGGGGCAGGGCACAGTGTAGTATTTATTTCTATGCTAAGTTTGTCACAGGATTGTTCAGAATGTTCTGGGGCAGGGATTGCCTCTCAAAATATCATATGTTGATATATTGATTCCTGTTTTTGCAGTTGAAACGTCGCTTATTGCTTCAATTATGACTGCTCATGAAGGACATGCCTTTAAAATGCAAAGCCATCAGGCCCGTGCTCATACCCACCTGTTCGTGATTAGCATATTTCTTCATTTCTATGCAGGAATAATTTCTGTCATGAATAAATGCATTGAAATTGGCATGTTATTAAAGGAAATGTGCAGTTAGATGAACGCCATGAATAAATGCACTGGATTTTGCATAATATTGAAGGAAATGAGTATTTGTTCTGTGCATATTTTGCCACTATTCTGAGTCGGAATCGACTCCGACTCAATGCTGATTTGAGTCGGAATCGAGTCGGCTCACTTCTGAATTTGGCCTGAGTCGAGTCCGCTCACCATTTTCAACTCACTGAGTCGAGTCAGAATCGGAGTCAGCCATTTAGCTGTGAGTCAGAGTTGAGTCGACTCAAGAAAATTTTAATCATCAACAAGTCTGCTAGCAAGGTCATATTATATATCATTCGATTTTTTAAAAAAATATATATTTTTGCGTTCCCAACCCGGGAACATTTTACACATTTGCACCCAACACACGCAAACACACACTATGTACGAGGAATCAAGCCATAGATCTAAATAAACTTGTAAGGGACGGAAATGGAAATTATTTAATTTGTAGTGTCAAGATTGCTGAAATGGATTTCGTTTTGGTGATAGTCTATGGTCCCAGTGCAGATTCTCCGGATTTCTACAAACACTTAGGTGATCAAGTGTCAGAGGTGAACAAGGAAATGTTTCCAATTGTGATAGTAGGAGATTTCAATTTAGTCCTGGATCAAGAGATAGATACTCATAATTATGTCCGGCAAAATAATACGAGAGCTCCACTTGAAGTGCACAGCTTAATCCGCCGGTATGAGCTCGTAGACATATACAGAGAAAGAAATCCAGACGTGAGACGATTTACATGGAGGAGATGTAACCACGTTGTAAAACAATCCCGACTTGATTTTTTCCTTATCTCCAGCAATTTGTCTAGTTGTGTTAGGGATTGCAGCATAATACCTGGTTACCGGACTGACCATTCTTGCATTTCTCTGGAATTTGAGATAAATAATCAAGAAAGGGGTAATGGATGGTACAAGTTTAACGTGTCACTGTTAAATGATAAGGCTTACACTGACCGCATTGACGCAGCATTTTCGGAGGTAATTGATCTGTACGCAGTCCCAGTTTACGACATTGTTTTTAGGAACAACTTTGAGAACTTTGGTATGCTATGTTTCACAATCCCTGATGATCTTTTTTGGGAGGCTCTTATGATTAAACTAAGAATGGAGACCATTTCGTACAGCATACATAAATCGAAGGAGAGTAAAACACGTGAAGACACTTTATGGGAGGATATTCAAACATTAGAAAACGATGAAAGAAGCTCGCATGATGAGGCATTGCAACACAAGCTTAGGCAGGTTAAACGGGAATATGAAGACCTAAGGGAGAAAAAACTTACAGGCTCCATCATCAGGGCACGATGCCGATGGTATGAATCTGGTGAAAAACCCACATCTTATTTTTGCAATTTGGAAAAACGTCATATAACTTCTAAGACCATAGCCTCCCTTCAAGTCAAGAGTAGTCTGCTCACCTGTCAAAATGACATAATGAATGCATTTGTTCGCCATTTTCGACGTCTGTTCTCGCAAAGGGAAGAACCAAACCTTGAGGAGACGTTGAGTTACCTAAATCAAACGGATTTTATCAAGCTGACTCCAGAACAGGTTACGCTGCTGACACGTCCCGCCACAACACATGAACTTGGGTTATGTTTAAAAAGAATGAAAAACTTAAAAACACCAGGATCAGATGGATTCCCAGCAGAGTTTTACAAGTTCTTTTGGGGGAAATTTAAGTTTATACTTCTACGTCTTTTTGAATCCAGCATTGATGTTGGCAATCTTCCTTTGACACTACGCGAAGGTATTATCTGTTTGATCCCTAAAGCAAATAAACCAAAAAATATCATCGGAGGGTATATACCAATAACGTTGTTAAATGTTGGTTATAAATTGCTGTCAGGAGTGCTTGCTCATAGATTCAAAAAGGTACTCAGTGTGCTAATAAACCCCGAACAAACCGGTTTCCTGCCAGATCGATTTATTGGTGATAACACTTGGCTACTGTATGATTTAATTGAAGTACTAAATCAGAAAAAAGAACAGGGATTGCTAATAGCAATTGATTTTCAAAATGCTTTCGATACTAAGAGCTGGAAATTTATCGAGGCATGTCTAAATGCTAGATTATTTCCAAACAATATAATACAGTGGGTAAAGCTGCTTCATTCTCAGTCCTTTGCTCGTATCATATACAACGGACATCTTTCGCAACCGATTCATTTACAGCGGTCTTGCAGACAGGGAGATCCATTGAGCTGCTACCTATTCATTTTGGCTCTAGAACACCTTTTGGACAAAATTAGACTCAATAAAAGAATAAAAGGTATAATGATTGCAAGCAATGAATACAAGCTGTCGGCATACGCTGACGACACTGTCTGTTTATTAGATGGGGATATAAATAGCATCCGAGCTCTCTTTGAGGACCTGGGCGTTTACGCCAAGTTTTTGGGCTTATTCCCAAATGAGAAAAAATGTAAGGCCATGTGGCTAGGGAATATTTCCGAAGCTGAAGTAAATCAGAGATTACAACAGCTTAATTTTTCTTTTGAATGGGTAACAACACTTAAACTACTCGGAATCAGATTCAGCAATAACATTGGTGAAGTGTTGTCATTGAACTATGCAAACATCCTATCGAAGGTTCAGAGAATAATTAGTGTATGGAATCATAGAAATTTATATCTGATCGGAAAAATTACCGTGGTGAAAACACTTCTGTTGTCTCAGTTTACTCACTTGTTCACAGCTCTCCCAAAACCCGACAGCAATACGATGAAAAGATTTAAGAAAAACATGTTCTCATTTTTGTGGGGAGGAAAAACTGAAAGAGTTAAACGGCAAACAATTATTAGAGACATCAGTGATGGTGGCCTTCGCGTGGTTGACTTAGACAAATACATCATTGCACTCAAATCTTCTTGGGTTAGAAGATAGCTCCAATCAAAACATGCCTGGGTGAAACTATTCCAGTCCACCATAAGTAATGATCCAACTCTTTGGGAACGAAATGTTAAGTCTCTTCAATCCTTTGCAAACAAACTTCAAAATGGTTTCTGGAAAGAAGTTTTCTTTGCATGGGCTCAAATCACAGGAAGCTATCCGGTCTATTGCGAAGACTACCCGAGCATGGGGTTATGGTTTTCGGATCTTACACGCAGATTCTCAAACGCAAGAATAGAACAATGGTTTAACAAAGGAATCATTAGACTTATGATATACTAGATGAACAAGGCAATTTTCATTTATTTAAAAATCTACGATATCATTTCGACCTAAAGCATGCTAACAGAATGGACTATAACGTCTTAATCCATTCTTTGAAGCCTGAAGTAAGACAGGTGGTTCAGAGAGGAGCTTTAAAAAAATCCACTTATACACCCAGTCATTCAATTTGCTCTTTCAAAAACTAACGGCACGAGTCATTTTTATCGACTTCTTGTTAATTACCAAGATCAACCGGACAAGCTTTGGGAAGGTTACTGGGGAGAGACAGTTTAGTGTAGATTCGTGGAGCGATACTTATTCTTCTGTCCGCGAATGTTCCAAGTTCAAATATTATGCAACTTTGCATTATAAGATATTGACTAGGATTTGCAAGACAAATATCATGCTTTATAGGTTTGGTTTAATTTCTAGCCCCATGTGTGATCGTTGCCATACTCAAATAGAAACAATTGAGCATAAATTTTTCCTTTGCCCCAGGGTTCAGTGTTTCTGGATGACCTTAAAAGCACATTTGAGAAGCTGGGGTATTAGCGAAAACATAGGTATATCACAAGTGGTGGCAGGTAGTAGCGACAATATTATCATTAATCATGTAATTATCCTCTCGAAATCGATTATTCAAAACCCGGTCAGCCCTCTCACAATCTCTTATTGTAAGATCAGGCTTAGGATGGATATGGAAACAGAGAGATACGCTGCATCTATCAAAAAAAGTCTTGAAATGTTCAACAAAAAGTGGGGGAATTTGGACCGATTTATCTGATAAAAATGTCCAAACAAAATGGAATGGTGTCAAAAGGCTACTGTTACCTATAACTATGCTCTAACCGATTAATCCTCTAAGGGTATGAGACATCAAATGACCAATAATTTGAAATACGACAGATGTGATGACGCAATGATGTGATGATGTGTCTTCTGATTGTGTCAAATCCCGTCCGGTGAGTAAATAACTGCATTGAAGTAATTATTCATCTTGTGTTTGCAACGTTTTCTGTACTGGTATGTTAACTCCGCTCTACTGATGGATAGTCAGGCGATTTGTTCTGTACCAGTGTTTAATGAGGTAAAGATGCTGGTAACTTTTGTCCTGGATGGAAAATATTGTACCAAACAACAGGTTATGCACACTGCTACTGTTCATGCAGATATTTTGGTGTCATGTTTCAATTGTATTGTTGGTCTTTCGCTGCAGTTTGGAATCTCCAGTTGGCTCCTTGTTTTGTTGTTATGCTCAAGCTGCAACTGCACCGTAAATTTGAATAAATAAGTGAAAAAACACACTATGTATACGGCAGCGGAGCTTACGCTTATCGGCACCCTTGCGGGACAGTCATGTTCCTACGCTCCCTGTTACGCGCCCCACCGTACCCGGCGGTGGAGCTATCCCGATTTTTCGGACCCTGTGGAACAGAGGGCTGTTCCGTAGACCATTTCATATTTGGCGAAGGTTGTTATATCGCTTAGGTGACACCTAAATCCCGTTCTAAGATGTATTTGCAGGCAAATATTGCATTTTTAGCGAAATTGAACGAAATCTAAGGGTGGCGCAAAAGGCTTCAAGTTTTCCATTCCTTAGGTTTTCTTGCTTTGGTCGTCAGTTTGAAGATGAAAATGTGAATTGATATTCTTGAAAGTACCATATTCGTGTTTCCCGCGTACGATTTCATCATGTCTGTCGCTTTCAAGACGCTATCTCGGATGGTTGAACCGTTATAGCACTGTTTGTATCGCAGAAAACCGCGACTGTCTGCAGCGCCATCTCTGGATAGTGCCGGCAAATGCCGCCCCCAGTGGAGTTCTCTCAAGCATTAACTTCTACTGGACAGACCTTACTGCCTCAGATCCCTGTCTCAAACCGGACAACCCCGAGCGGATGTTCTGCTACCGCTGCTGTGATGGACTCCACAGATGACAGACCCCCTGCGTTAACTAGACCCGATCAGACTGGTTCTTCTTCTCCTGCGGGAGACAGAGCCACTCCCAGAGTTCTGGTTCTCACACTGGATGAGGGTGACAAGCTTAACCCTTTTCAGGTTGCTCAGGCCCTATCAAAATTTGGAACCACAACCCACGTCTATGGGCACTCGAGCACGAAATTGGAAGTGACCATGTCTTCGGAGGTAGAAACGCGTGATCTCCTGTCTTCCAAAAGTCTCTCCTTTTTAGGCGAGGGAAAGTCTGTGATGTGTGTACCAGTCTCTGTTGCTCCCCATCCGACAAAGAACAGCGCTGTAGGCGTTGTTACTTGTCGGGAGTTAGCTGATTCAACGGAAGAAGATGTTCTGATCGGTCTGGAGGAGCAGGGCGTAACCAAAGTACGGAGAATGAGCAGGAGACTGGATGGTGAACTCGTGCCAACGAATACCTTTGTCGTTACTTTCGACAGCAAGGAGCTCCCTAGGAGTATCCGGGTTGGTTGGCTCTCTGTGCGTGTTCGTAAGTACGTGCCAGACCCCACACGATGTTACCGCTGCCAAAAATACGGTCACGTAGGTAAGTCATGTAAAGGGCAGGAACAATGTGGGAAGTGTTCGACGGTGGGCCACGGGTCAGCTGCTTGCGAGGCTGACGTTTCGAAATGCGCGGTGTGCAGTGGAGGCCATGAAGCGTGGTCACGTACATGCCCTAAGTTTCTCTCCGAGAGAGAGAGGTTAAAGGCCAAGGTCTTGGGGACTACTCCCGCAGAAACTGTCGTACCACGAGACAGCCAGGTTAAAACATCTAGATCGTTCGAACCGACGACAGAACAGAGGACTACTGCTCGTTCCTCTCCTTATCGTGATGCGTTGGTGGGAAAGACGTAGCGTGTTAAGTCACCTGCGAGCATGGATTCATCCATGCGGGACATCATGCACCTGTCCGGGTGAGAGTTTATGAGTCTGCTCGGTGGTCAGGTGCAACAGCCTGACAACCAACCTGTCACTTCTGAAAAGGGTGTCCAGACAGAGCCAACGGAGGCCTCGGTCTCGATGGTACAGGAACTGCAGCCTGACGGTCGGAGTAGAGACACCACTGAGAAAGGGGTGCAGACGGGTGTTCACGATAGGCAACATTCAGAATCTCAGACAGAAAAAGCCACAGAACAGTCCCAGGAACCTCCTGCAGCGAAGCGTGCGCGGGTCAACCGAGCAGATGTTACCGGCTCTCTGAGTACAGAAATGCCCTCTGCTGTGACACAGACCTCAGGACCCACACCCAAAAAACCAGGAAGTGCATTACCCACCCGTACAACCGTAACAATACCAGCACTACAGACGTCCAAAGAATCAAAAGATAGAACACTATCAAACAATAGAACCAAAAGGCTTGGCGCAGAGCGGTCCTCCTCCGCACCTCCAAAGGGTCGTGACATGAGCGAAAAACAGGTTGGAGTCATCTCACCTGCGGGTCACGGTGATGCAGGGCTAATGCCGCCGCCATACCCTCCACCACCTCCGCCTCCACCAACACCGCCCGCGAAAACAACCAACAGGGAGTACCCAGGCACAATCACGCGCGACAGGAAACGCAGGCTCTCCTCCCCAAACTTACGATATGAGGAAAAATCCCCTCGACACACGAGCGAAGAGAACACAGACTTTGCATTTCGGGACTCGAAGGAAAAGAGAATTTGGATGCCGAGGGTCCAAAAAGAGCTTCTTCAGCCAAGGCTGCACTCTGGTTCCACCGAGAGCATCGGAAACGTGCAGCATGTTTGGCAGGATGGGCCTCGACCCACCCCCGCTAGTGAAGGGAGGCATCCCGGGCCAAGAGTCCGGGAAGCATACATGGATAAAGACACAACATTCTTGCGCCGTTCTCCGCCAGAGGGTCTTGGGTGCCCGGAGAGAATGGAAAGACCACCACCGGAGTATAACGCTCGCACAGCTTGGTGCGTTTTGGAAATGTTTGACGGTAGAAGCTGGGAGACGTAGTTAAGTATTTCATAGTATGAGTATTATGTCGGGATTGACTGTTGACACAGTAATGTTTCTATGCTTTGGAACTCCCTATACCGACATTCGTTTGTAACATAACCACAGTGGGGCGCGAAATGACCGTGGAGTTGAAGCGCCCTTAAACCCCAAACAACAACAATAATATTATAAGGAAGAAACTGACCAGAATCACCCCGAATCAGCAGTGGATCGAGAACTTTATTTCGGGGGAGGGCTAGGGGGCCTGAGCTTCCCCTGGCATGCCTTGGAACAGCCTCCTGCTTTGTTTTAACTATAGACACTGACATTTGGGGAGGGGGTTGCTTGAGCCCCCTAGCCCCCTCTCCCTTGTATCGCCACTGCCCTGAATGATAATTTGTTTCATATTTTGCTTGGCAACTCCTGTTGTGCCCTTGCATGTGTTGGAGCATCGAAAATAACTTGCGTCTCTCAGATATGCTTGTGTAGCATCACCTAAATGACGCATTTGCATGCCCTCTTTCAGCACTCTTGCATGCATATTTTGAATTAAGAAACCAAGACCCTAACCCCAAAGTTATCTACATAAAATGGGCATGGCCATGTTCAGAAAGGTCTGACACAAAAAACTGGGCACAGTTTTGATATGAAGCAATGGTCAGATTCGCTACACGGGCCGATCGCGTGGCTGGTCCCTGGCCAGCCACGCGATGGACTGCTGCGGGTAGTGCGGACAGTCAACGGGCTGATGCGGGTAGTGCGGACAGTCAACAGGCTGATGCGGGTAGTGCGGACAATCAACGGGCTGATGCGGGTAGTGTGGGCCGTCAACGGGCTGATGCGGGTAGTGCGGGCAGTAAACGAACTGATGCAGGTAGTGCGGACAGTCAACGGGCTGCTGCGGGTAGTGCAGGCAGTCAACGGGCTGCTGCGGATAGTCTACGGGCCGATGCGGGTAGTGCGGATAGTCAGGGGGCTGATGCGGGTAGTGCGGACAGTCAACGGGCTGCTGCGGATAGTCTACGGGCTGATGCGGGTAGTGCGAACAGTCAACGGGCTGCTGCGGGTAGTGCGGACTGTCAACGGGCTGCTGCGGATAGTCTACGGGCTGCTGCGGGTAGTGCGGGCAGTCAACGGATTGATGCGGGTAATGCGGACAGTCAACGGACTGCTGCGGGTAGTGCGGGCAGTCAACGGGCTGCTGCGGGTAATGCGGGCAGTAAACGAACTGATGCAGGTAGTGCGGACAGTCAACGGGCTGCTGTGGGTAGTGCAGACAGTCAACGGGCTGCTGCGGATAGTCTACGGGCGGATGCGGGTAGTGCGGATAGTCAGGGGCTGATGCGAGTAGTGCTGACAGTCAACGGGCTGCTGCGGATAGTCTACGGGCTGATGCGGGTAGTGCGGATAGTCAGCGGGCTGCTGCGGGTAGTGCGGATAGTCAACGGACTGCCGCAGTTTGTACAGGCATATGGAAGGGACGCTGATCAATAGGCATCAGTCGCGAAATTTGAAGTGTTGCATTGGCACGGCTAAAAGTAACAAGTCCATTGATGACTTAAGTGAGGCTCCGATTGCAATAACGGAACTTGCGAAAACTTGGACAAAATGTAAGGGAGAGTGCCCATTATACGCCATGTTCCTAAATGCATCAACTCAATTACACTGGTCAACAGCCAAAATGGATCCGGCACGTGAACACCTGTTTCTGCCTATTTCGATACCGCTGATTTCAAATTTAGTCACCGCGTTTTGCCATCGAACTAGGATGCATTTCTAATGCGACGTGGTGCCAAAAAATGTGCTCTTGCCGATGGTGTTCTTGATTACTGATCACCTCCAGCCAACGGGTTGGGAGAAGCTTGAAAAAATATGAAACAAAGGTGGATTTTAGGTGTTCAGGAGCAAAAACTTTGTCGGCAACGAAAAGGGAAGCGAGGCAGGGACCACTGGCGAGACTTAACCCTCGCCCCACGGGGGTGGGGCCATCGATGCCCCCTAAGGTTTTTTTCCGCAATAGCAGAAAAACGACGAGGTGCAGCACCGCGGTTGATAACTCTACCTCTCACCCCATCATTTTCCCACCATCCCTCAAATTTTTAACCCCGGGTCATGTAAGGCAGGTCATCAGGCAAGTCAGCCAAGGTCACCTCACTTTAACTTTTGAGCTCTATAAGAGCTACATTTCGAAGTCGATCGATTTGAAACTTCCTACACTTCATGACCCCTCCAGGGTCTACAAGGTGGATATCAGGGATTTTTCGATTTTGTGACCTAAGGTCAGGTCACGAGGTGACCTCTCCCATTGAAAAAGAACGGGGAAAAGCGTTCTTATGATCTAAAATTCACAAAAACGATTGCAAATGCTCGGCTTGCTCGGAAAAGCGTTCTTGGACACCCTTTCACGGATTCCAGGGGCCATATAGGGGCCATATTTTCCCTTTGACCTTTCCGCGGTCATCCAAGGTCACCAGGGGTCAAAACAGTATTCTTACAATAACTTTTGACCTAATTTAGCTAGAGCGCTGAATTAAACACCATTGTGTATGTCTCGTCACTGCCTTTCATTTCATATACGGCAAGGTCACTTTCTGAACTTTCGTGACCTCAGGTCACATTAGGTCACGAGGTGACCTCTGGAGGTCAAACCACTGGAGGGAGTATGTTCCACATAGCGGAAAAACCCGAAGGGGGTGTTCAAACCCCGAACCGGGGAGAGGGTTAAACTCTAAACCTGTCACTGGTGCCATTTGCAAAAAAATTTGAGGTGAGGTTACTCACGCTGGCCTAGTGACCTGGCCTGAATACACCAAAACCCAAATTTAGTCTTCGGGGAATCTTCTGCAATTATCCAGGATAACGTGTTTCAGGTAGTGCCACTTGCAAAAGCTCGAGAGGGAGAGGGGCAAGGGTGAAGGGAAGACTATTCAGTTTGAGACTCTTTGTGATGTCTGCCACTGGTCTCGTTGAAAATGAAACTGCTTTACAAATTTGACTGATTTATTATGAGAATTGAGGGGGACACTTCGGTGCTTAACCCTCACTTTGGAGGTCTACAGCAGTAGGTGATTGCACATCTGTTGTGTATATGTTAATTGGCAGGACATTCGTGTTGCGAAACCCTAGTATAATGACGAAGTATTTTTCTTATTTTCTTTTCTTTCATTTTCTTGAGCCTAGGGCTGAATTGTATACGAGTGCGGTGCTGTGCCTGTCAGGTCGACTGAACAGGACAATCGCCACAAGCTTGTGATCGCTAGTTTTGACCATCGCGCCGCGTAAAGATCGGTGGTGATGTCCTCGCTTGGGGCATCATTTTGCCGTGCGTGGTACTGTATAGCGTAAATCATTCGGATGTTACTTGTGTGTAAAGAAGGTGAATGTATGATTACAGGCCAGCGAGAACAGAGAGCGAGTGAGCTTGGGAATTCTGGAGGTGCGTGCAGCGCCACACCAGGTGGAAGGCCTCCGATTCTGCATTGCTTACTTCTCTAGAATTTCCAACCTGACAGCGGGCAGCAGGGTGAGTACTCTGGCGCATAGCGTGCAGTCGGCTCCTACCTACAGGTCTCAACACAGATCATGTACCTACAGATCTCAGCACAGATCATGTAAAGCCGGTTCCATACTGATTGGTAGGTATTAGGCCCCGGTCGTTTTTGCGAAATATCTCACAAGTGATGCTTCTTGCCGACACCATTGTTGCCTCACCTGCTGCTTTTTAACTGGATGCATGAATTGACGTGCAAAAATACTTCATTGGGTCCAAAATTCGGAAGGAATTGAGAAAAGACACAGACAATCATCGGGATCGGCGAAAACAGTTTTTTGTCTATAATTTTCCAAATTGACGTCTCATCCAGTCCGCAGAGGCACACATTTAAAGAGCTCGTCAAAATACATTTCTAGAGAAGCAGCATTTTGTGAGAAGCGTAATCGCTTTTAAGATATTTCTTAACACAACTAACACTAATACCTTCCAATCAGTGTGGAACCGGCTGTACCTACAGGTCTCAGCACTGCATCATGTACACCCGGTTCCATACTGATTGGTAGGTACTACTGGTCCGGCTATTTTTCGCAGATATATCAGGAACTATTTCACTCTCAAGAATTATTCTACCTCTGAATTGTGTGTATTGACCGCAGCTATCCCCGGTATGCGTTCCTGCTATCTGCTTGTACAAAGTTGCAAAACTACAGACAAAAATCTATTTCGACCCGATTTGAGCGGGGCAGCCAGAGACGAACTTGACAACGCCTCTACCTCCCCTCCTCGCCTTGGACGCAGCCCAGGTGGGGTCGTAAGAGGGTCGTAACAGGTGTTTACAAACACTGCCCGCCCGGGATTTATGAATGAATGGTAGCACACGGCACAATATGGTCGGAGGGGAGGTGAAAGTCATTCGACCGTGACACGGCTGACCGTGTCAGCACTCCAGCAAGCTGCTACAGGAGAGAAAAAATCCGACTTTGCCAACTTAGTTTGGGAAAATCTCGGGAAATCAGGAGAAGCTGTTTTTGTTTGGGGATAATTCTTTATTTTAGTCGGTAAACACTGGCCTCTGTTGGGGAAAACAAATCATTTTTATGACCTCTGCAAGCTGCGTGTTGGGTGGTTGGGGTGCGAATACCGGTAAAACTCTCTCGCATGAGCCAGGATCACGCGCAGCTGCAGTAGTCCTCGGTGGCGCAGCGGGTAGGGGCGCGGGAAGAGATGACGGAGGGATGGGTGCGTGGGTTCGAGCCCAAGCGGGGATGGTTTTAATCTGTAAGGGATACGTGCTCCCAAGGGAGTAACTTTTGACAGCTCACGATTCAATCCAGGGGATGAAACAAATGAGGGAGCTTTGAAATGTATAGGGCAAGTATTGTATTTTCAATCCTAATTCTCATATCCAGATTCAGGAAACAAATGCCCTTGGATCATGCATCAGTGCTCCCACAGTGCACCTCGGCGTCCCCTGAATCTCCCTCGATGTCTTCCTCCTGCCCCCTTGAAACATTGCTACTAACTCACCCCCCCCAACCCTCAGGATGCAAATATTGGTGTCCCTTTGATACATCACATATTAACGAGTCGGTGCCCTGGTCCAAATGATCCCCATTGGAAACCTTGGACCCGCGTATGGCGCTTTGGCGGGATACAACGCAAAAAAATTACGTCATGTTTCGTGGATCCGAGAGGCCAGATTACTAGTAATTTCATCTTGGCGAAGGGGAACAATGAAAAAGAGCATTTCAGGGGCTCCAGAACAGTTTGAGGGGCGACAGCACACAGTGCTGAGGCGCCGAATGATTGATCAAGGAGGGGCTTCTCTGTCTACTTTCCCATTTTTTGTTAGTCCCTAGAACTGCCTTTGGCAATGGCGCCTCCAAACTCTGAGACACCAAATGCAAACTTATTTTCCAAGTATTCTTCTTTGTTTTGTTTGCTGTTTTGGCCCTGTGAGCCTTTCCACCCGCATTTGTTGTTTTGAATACCTTGGACTCCTGGAGATTCGTGCTGCGTGAAAATTAAATTGTTTGTTTACCATGCCTACTGTCGGATCTATAGGCATAGGGCGATCCACCTCAATACCTAGGAGGAGGGGTGGGGGATGACGAATCTTCTCTCTCAAACGAGATGAGTTCTATTTTTTTCAATATTTTTCCTTTTAAATTCGTTTCGCAAGACATACGTTGGCCTCGATTTTAGAAAACGTAAGGCAACGGATGTTTTTACTCATTTGCCGAGGTCATATCACGTGTATCCGTTTTTTAACTGTTCGAAAGTTTTACAACTTTTGGAACAGGTGGTCCAATGGGCTCTTGGCTCCTACCTTTCTGGTGACAATTTATTGTTCTTAGATGTCGTCTGGAAACAAGCGTAGAGTTCTGAGAGTGGCATAACCAAGTTTTCTATTTTCATTTTAGCGTGCGCTGCTGGTCATAATGGGTAAGGTTTACTGGTCCTCTCGCTATTTTTCCGTGTTGGGGATCATGAAAAGTGTGATTGCTTTTAACGAAATTTGTTTTGAACTACCGCAGTCTGTAAAACCTGCTTAAAAACTTACAGAATAGATAGCAGCTTTATGTAGAGTTATTTCCACTTGTTCTGCTATCTATATGATCGTTTTAAAACATCATTTTTAAAGTCTGCCGATTATTCGAGGAAATCAGATGCATGCCACTGAATTACGTCACGAAGCGAAACAAGTAATAGACACAAATTATGTCCATTGCAAGCTTTAAATAGTTTGTAGGTGCTACGTCCCGTGGATGTCCCCGGAAACAATTTCAGGAGTGCAATATTTTCTATCGTATGCCAGTGCCCAGAATCTGAATCTGCCTTTAGCTTGTTTTGGTTCGCTTATCTATTTCGCTCCCGATAGATCATGTGCCCAGTAACTGAAGACAGAATTGTGTTTAACACTTTTCCAATGGCCCCATCAGGTCAAATGGAACATGATTGGAAATGTTTTTTTTGTCTCGGAACTTAGAAAAGGTGTAAAATGTCTGGTCTGTCCTGTCAAATGGTCACAAGACATTGAATAAGTAGTTGGGCCCCGGTAAACGGGGCTGCCTGCTGGTGCTTCACCTTGTGTATATCCCGTATATCAAAGCTACCTGCACAGCTTTTCAACGCTTTATCGTGAACAGGCTTGTGTATTCATATCATGTATACAATTTGGTGCAGTGGACTGTCGATAGATCTGCATTTCTCTAAAGCGATTGTTGCGACCGAGGGTGCGGCTATTCATACGATACGATACTGCCTTTAAAAGGGCGATCCGTAATGATCCATGCTCTAAGACAGCCTGAACAAAAAAAAACTCCCTAAGAGGAGTATACCTTATTGTCGAAAGTATAAAAAGACCTTATAGACAAAATAGGCTGGAAGATCAGGACACACATTTTTTACCACCTTCAATCACTCAACACAAAAATATTTCCTCTTCCTTTACTGCCCTCGGTTGATCTAGCAATCGCGTGTAATTGCACGTCTGGCTGCTTGCAGCAGCTGAGGCTATGCCATTTGTTCACATTTATTTCGCAGCACGCCATGCCAGATGGAAATGGATTTCTTCGTGGTCTGAAATCTTAAAAAGACCCTCTTATTTTTAACTTTTAAGTGTGCGTAAATTTTGTGCAGAGAGCTTCGGGATAAATGCAATATGCCAATAGTGGTTTCTCGACACGCTGTTCAGAATTGTGTCTCATTTCAAAACTGATTATCAGAGTGGGACGCTGACTTTCATTTTGGTCAATTTGTTTCTGAGGTTTCCGATGAGGTAGATTTTTGAAATATCCTCCACGCAACGATATTTCGATACTTTTAGGAAAAGCGACGGAATCAGCACCGGCAATAAGTGATGCCTCGATCAGTGACATCGGCCAGTAAATATTTAATCAGTAAATCTTTAATTTAATTTAAAACAAACCTCGTTTCACTCTGGCTAAGGAGCAACTACTCATCCCAACAGTAACGACTCAAAATTGTCATGCCCAGTTTTAGTTTTCGTTAAGGCTGCCTGCAAGATGTTGCAATTATTTTGTCAGTGCATAGATAATATTATACCTCGATTTGGCACCACCTTTACTGTTACCTATGCCTACTGCCATTAAATGCCAGGTTTACTGTTATACAGGGTCAATGTTATCAAACTAGTTTTTTGAAGACAATTTGAGAGGCCACTGGCTGCTCTCTGCGGGCAACGATATTTGAAAACGCCGCTGAAATTTTAAACATGTTTTCTGAACTAAAATTTACTGGGCCGTTCTCATGTATTTTCGTTATCTTTGTGCACCTAGCCTAACGGCGTCTTTGCTGCGGTCCGGTCGCGGCCAAGAAAGTCCTGAAAATCGTTTATCAGGCGAATTCAGAAACTATTACTGTTGCATTGTTTCCACCATTGCATGTTAAAAGGGACACAGCAGCGGACTATCATTGGAAGTTTTGCTTCACCAAAGCTCCAGCACAACCAGAATATAGGTCTGGTCCGATTAGATACCCCTTCGGTTTTTGCGAATAATTCCGAATCGATTTAAATTGAAGATGCGTCGCTTTACATACATCTTAAGTGATGACTTTGAAGAAAAACTATGGTCAAAAACTGACCTCAGACTGGTCATCAGGTCAATGAGAGGTCACTGTCACTGCAAATCCGCAGTAGAACTAATGGTAACAGAGGCCATCTTGGCAATCTACGGTTCGATTTGATTGAAATTTTGTGAACAAGAGCATAGCATGGAATATAAACAAAAAATGTCATATTGAAGCTGCACTGCTCTGCGCATGCGCAGTAGAATTTATGAAAATTAGCCTTAAAGTTGAGGATATTTCAGAGGAGGGCATGAACAGAGGAGAGCCAACATGCTTAAATTTAGCATGAATGTTTTTTTCACCCTTCGTAACTACAAAGGTCAGTGCGCATGCGCATTAGAACTTATGGCCATGGAGGCTATCTCGGGAGCCAATAGACCGATTTTGCTCAAATTTTGCGAGTAAAAGCAGAATACTATCTGCTAATCCCAATTGACGGCATTATGACGCTGCACTGTGCTGCACATGCGAAGTAGGAATTCTAAGGAATAAAAGGCTATAAGGGATAATTTAGACCAGGAGACAAACACACGGCATACTAACATGCTTCAGTCAATTATAACGGTATCTTCGCTCTCATTCACTGCAGACGTTACTGAAATTACTTCAAATAGACTGAATTGGTTGAAAATCTGCAGGTAAAGGTGAGATGTGGTCGGGAAACCCATCATATTTTATATTGTATTTCTTTTTTTCTGAGTATGCCCAGTCTTTACTTAAAAAAACTTAAAAGGTATGTTTATTTATGTGATGACGTGAACAAAGGGCAAACGAGACCCTTTCGTGCAGAGACATGCTAATGTAGGAAAACCTGGGCTTACACAGGGGATTGAATGGAGCCATAATGAGAACACAAAACCTAAAACCCCAATATTGCGTTGTTATAAGTATCAAACTGCTGAAAACACTCGCCTGTCAATCGAACTGTTTGGCTAACGTACGTTGTCACCGGCTTTTCCTGCGCCGGAGCGGCACCTGCCGAGGCCGCAGGCCGAGGTCTGTTGTTTTTGGCGTCTGTCCGTCCTGAGAATTGATGTCAGAGCTCAGGAATTTTGTAGGGTGATAGCCCTTCTGCTCCAGACACCCAAACTGAAGCCCCGAGTCGAAAGGAAAATAGTTTTTGAGAAATTTTGGCTCAAACTTTTTATGTTTTATATTTTTCTGATTTTTACTTCTTAAGCTATGAACTTGAAATTTATGTCCATTTCAATAGATAACAAGGGCCAGGTAGGGAAAAATTGAGCTAATCCGACAATATTTATTGCGCGAAAACTCGGTATTTCTCACGCGAGCAAAAAACCTACTTAAATGTGATTGCCGACTTATACGCTCGAGATGTCAGAAGGCACGCTTCAGTTAGCTAAAAGGCAGCTACCTAGGGGTAGCTAGGCAAATGTTGTAGTGCTTAGGCATAGTTTTGAGTGCAAAACGCAAAATTTTGCCTTCCTTTTTACTGTTCTTCCGGAAGACTGAATTTTGGTTCATTTCATTTCGACGCTAATATCTCACAATCTAATTGATCGATTTAAGTTTTTGTTTCAAATAATGAAAGAACATTGCTTCCACCTGATAATATTTGGAGATGGAAATTGTGAGGTTGAAATTCTTTGCTTTATAGGCATAATAGAAATTGAGTAAAACAACTTTATTTGCACCTTCCTGGTTCCAAGCTCATGGCACTCACAAACTCAGAACTGACATGGATGAATAGCAAAGTTACTTGCGGTCATTTCGCTGACTTATACTACCCACCTTTCTCTAATGTGTTTCGAGTAATTAGTCAAAAATGAATTGCAAGATGCTAAATTTCTCGGACCACCTTTGCTTCTCCCCATGGTTTCAAGTCCTTAAAATGGATGGAAGTGGATGTCATTTAGCATGAAGCTAGCTTAGGATCCTAGCTCGACGATACAAGTAATTTCAGCCCAAAAGAATGTGTGGTTCGTCTTCTAGAAGGACTTTTATATCGTGCCTTCGGGAAAAAGACAGCACCCGGCGCCATCGTCCCGGCTTATTCGGCTGAGTGGTACTGTCCAGTAGCCTGGTCCGGATTTAGGTTTTTTTCTTCAGAAAGTAACGGATCGTTGTTCATTAGATGCATTTTTTGGTGCTGATTACGATGCGCTCATCAGAAATGCAATTTTCGAAAAACTTTTGGTGGCCCACTCGAGTTGAAGGTTCTGCATTTTGCCCAATTTTCCACTTTTTGGCTCACCATCAACCCATATTACCAACGAGGTGGAAAAAATTGCACTGGGCTGGTAGTTTGGTTCATTGGTGTTCCATTCGCTTTGTTTTTGTTGTTATAACTTGCACACATAACCGTTATTTTTTGCTTATCATATCCGCTTTTAGTTGAGCTTGCACTGGCTCTCCATAGATGGCGCTAGCGGCGTGTCTTGGTAAGTGAATACTGATTTCCTCGGGGACCGGGAATGTGAACAGCAACGTGAAAGGTGAGAAACAATTGCGAATTGGATTATATAAACGCACTTAAAGAGCTGTTTTCAAGCAGCACTGAAGCTGTTAACACTGTTTCTCAGGTATTTTAAGCATGCCATGTCCAAATATGCTGCTGCTGCTGAAGTCCCGACCATAACCCTTTACCAATAGACGCAGGAACCGTGGGGGCTGTGGTGGTGGCTGTTGCACCCAACTTTCAGAGTGTGGCAGCAGCTCTAACCCCGCCCCCCAGTTTGAGCCGATTCTGGAACTTCTCTATTAACATTTAAGTGATATGCCTAATCACCCCCGGCCATACCAACGCGGAAGCCCCTTCCTCCAGCCTACACCTTTCCTCCGACTAAAATAGTCTCTCCACCTATGCCTTCACCGACTGAATGCTTCCGTATTTGCGCCAAAAGACTCTGCAGCAACCCTACTTTGACTGAAGTGCGAGGGTATCAGTTTTGAGGCTAGTGACCTCTAGCCCAGTCTCCTCTAACATACTTAGAGGTCGTTGTGGCCCAGAGAAGAATTATTTGTTTTACATAGACGGATAGGATTGATAATTTTCAACGTTGTGGTACAGCAGAAAAAATCGACCGGCTTGGCATTATGCAAACATTTTAATACAAACGTGACATTGGTCACCAGGTTTTAAGGACCGAAGAAAATATGCTATATGAAATCCTAAAATTTCCGACGACTTCCAACGACTAGACATCCTGCACTAGTTGCATTGAATAATTCACATACCGGCATAATCCAAGTTTTACGTTATGTTCTCTTTGCAGTCTTATGTTTCCTCTGAACAAAATTCAACATGGACGGACGGTAATATTTGCAAAAAACAAAAGAGCCTGATCGTGAGTTTGGCATGTCATAGGGCACCTTGTTATGACAAGAATTGGACTCGTGGAGGAGCGGAGCAAAGATGAGTGCCATATTCTTATAAAAGTATCAATAACAGGGTAACGGCTGAGATTATAGATATATGTGCAAGCGTATCACTGCCTACACGTGCAAAACAGGCCGTGCTGAAGGAACTAAGAGGGCTTTAGAAAGGATGAGAAACAAAAAAGAAGCATGCAAACAGGTTTGGCAAGCGAGCTGCTACATCAACTGCTGCGATGGATTCGCTGATTGATATCAGCAGCCGAGAACGTGAGCCTGAACTAGTAGAAGACAGTGTATCTGGCCGACCAGCCAAGTGCCAGACGTATTCAGACAGGCAGCCTCGATCGGGAAACCACAGAGCGATGGCAGAGGAGAGTTCAGCGAGCGGGTCGAGCAGTCATAAGAGGAGCAGCCGTCACCTCCCCGAGTCAACAGGCGACGGCCGAGACAGCAAACACGCCTGTGGAAACTGGTGTTTCAGGTAGCGCTATCATCTGCTAAGCTATAATGACTTGGTAATCCTGATCAAAGGGATATTATCTGTGTATGAACAATGTTATTTTCAGAAACCAGTCTGCTCATAAATCCGATCAGAACACCCACAAACTATATATTTATATATTTTTTAAACATTGTCCAAGTCGTTCACAGTCCATAACTCACAAACCATAAGGATGGATAGGCCGTAGAAGAACGACAAGTAATGCCAACCATTTTTATGTTTTATGAGTTATGGAACCGTAAGGAAGGATAGGAGAACGACAAGCAATGCGTACCATGTCTTATGGCTTATGAGCTATTGACTGTGAACGACTTGGACAGTGTTTTGAAAAAAAATATATATATACATATAGCTTGTGGGTGTTTTGTTAGAATTGTTGAGCAGACTGGTTTTGAAAATAGCATTGCTCATACACAGATAATATCCCTTTGATCGGGATTACCGAGTCATTATAGCTTAGCAGATGATAGCATTAATGAAAAACCAGTTTCCACAGGCGTGTTTGCTGTCTCGGCCGTCGCCTGTTGACTCGGGGAGGTGACGGCTGCCCCTCTCATGACTGCTCGACCCGCTCGCTGGGCTCTCCTCTGCCATCGCGCTGTGGTTTCCTGACCGAGGCTGTCTGTCTGAAGGCGTCTGGCACTTGGATGGTCGGCAAGAAACACTGTCTTCTGCTAGTCCAGGCTCAAGTTCTCGGCTGCTGGTATCAAACAGCGAATCCATCGCAGCAGTTGGTATAGTAGCTCGCTTGCCAAACTTGTTTGCATACTTCTTTTTGTACTCTTTCTTTCCAAAGCCCTCTTAGTTCCTTCAGTATGGCCTGATTTACACGTGTATGGAGTGATACGCTGGCACACACATTCATAACCCCTGCTGTTACCCTGTTCTTCCATTCTTCCATAGGAATATGACACTCATCTTTGCTCCGCTCCTCCATGAGTTCAATTCTTGTCATAAGAAGCCGCCCTATGATATACAAAACTCACGGTAAGACTCCTTTATTTCTTGCAGATATAACCGTCCCTCCATTTTCAATTTCGATCAGAGAACTGAAAGGAAAAGATAACGTAAACACTTAAATTATGTCGATGATTATCAATTATCATATGATTATAGATTATTATCCAATGCAGCTAGTGCAAGGTGCGGAAACGTTGGAAAGCTTATTTTGTGATTTCATACAACATATTTCCTTCAGTCCTTAAAACCTGGTGACCAATGCCATGTTTGTAAAAAAAATGTTCGCACAATGCCAAACCAGTCGATTTTTTTCTGCTGGACCGCAACGTTAAAAATTGTCAATTCTATCCGTATACGTAAAACATATAATTCTTCTCTGGGCCACAACGACCTCTAAATATGTCAGAGGAGACTGGGCTAGAGGTCGCTAGCCTCAAAACTGATACCCTCGCACTTCAGTCAAAGTAGGGTTGCTGCAGAGTCTTTTGGCGCAAATACGGAAGCATTCAGTCGGTGACGGCATAGGTGGAGAGACTATTTTAGTCGGAGGAAGGGGCTTTCGCGTTGGTATGGCCGGGGGTGATTAGGCATATCACTTAAATGTTAATAGAGAAGTTCCAGACTCGGCTCAAACTGGGGGGCGGGGTTAGAGCTGCTGCCACACTCTGAAAGTTGGGTGCAACAGCCACCACCACAGCCCCCACGGTTCCTGCGTCTATTGGTAAAGGGTTATGGTCGGGACTTCAGCAGCAGCAGCATATTTGGACATGGCATGCTTAAAATACCTGAGAAACAGTGTTAACAACTTCAGTGCTGCTTGAAAACAGCTCTTTAAGTGCGTTTATACAATCCAATTCGCAATTGTTTCTCACCTTTCACGTTGCTGTTCACATTCCCGGTCCCCGAGGGAATCAGTATTCACTTACCATGTCACGCCGCTAGCGCCATCTATGGAGAGCCAGTGCAAGCTCAACTAAAAGCGGATATGATAAGCAAAAATAGCCGTTATGTGTGCAAGTTATAACAACAAAAACAAAGCGAATGGAACACCAATGAACCAAACTACCAGCCCAGTGCAATTTTTTCCACCTCGTTGGTAATATGGGTTGATGGTGAGCCAAAAAGTGGAAAATTGGGCAAAATGCAAAACCTTCAACTCGAGTGGGCCACCAAAAGGTTTTCGAAAATTGCATTTCTGATGAGCGCATCGCAATCAGCACCAAAAATGCATCTAATGAACAACGATCCGTTACTTTCTGAAGAAAAAAACCTAAATCCGGACCAGGCTACTGTCCAGTGACCTGACGGGTCACAGCTGTTCAGCTAGTGGGAGGGTTCGTAGTGTGGCACGGTGGTCTAGTGGTTAGAGGCCCTGTCTCTTGATCAGGTAGGTCAGGTTCGAATCCGGGACTGACCGCGTACTCTTTATTGGTCATTTCAAAGAAAAGAATGATAAAACTGACTTACAGGCTTATGAAGAGATACATTAAGAACGACATATGGTTTACTTTCAGCACATTGTCATGCGGCTCTCCTGCGCCGTTGGGGCGTTAGCCCAGGTCGCAGACCGGGGTTATATTATTTGTCACCAATTTGTGTCGTCCGTCACTAATAGTTACAATGCTACCTAAGACTAGTCAAGGTAGCATTGCTATGTTATGGACCGTTCTTTTTAGAGTGATGGTAGGAGCGTGGAGATACTTTTTATGTGCAAGTAGGTGCAAATCTTGGTCTCTGTCAATTGTCTGTGATTGGCTACCTAAGTTCTGTTATTTGGGCTTCATTTGGCTACCCTCGAGCGTGGGCGAGTTGGCAAGATTCTTGACCTCTGGCTGTATATTGATGGTGCTTATTGCGAGTTGTAGAACATTTCGAAACATGATTAAATGCCGGGTTTTTCGGCCACCTGGCCCAGTGTGCGCTGTGAGTAGATACTCAGTGCGTGCACTTTGCAGCAGTGAGTACTCAGTGCGCGCACTTTGCAGCAGTGAATACTCAGTGCGCTCACTTTGCTGCAGTGAGTACTCAGTTTACGCAATTTGCAGGCGTGAGTACTGCGTGTGCACATTTTGCAGTTGTGAGTACTGCGTGTGCACATTTTGCAGTTGTGAATACTGTGTGTGCACTTTGGGGCAGGTGAGTCACCGGATGGCCAACCTGACGATGTGGGACGGCTGTGCGGACTCGCGGCCGTCGCTGCTTCCGCCGACTGCAGAGCGCTGGGTGGTTGTCAACCAATCTGCCGGGGCTAACTGCAGCCTGGACCAGCGCGTGACTACACTGACGGTCAGTAGACTGCAGCCTGGACCATCGCGTGACTACACTGACGGTCAGTAGACTGCAGCCTGGACCAGCGCGTGACTACACTGACGGTCAGTAGACTGCAGCCTGGACCAGCGCGTGACTACACTGACGGTCAGTAGACTGCAGCCTGGACCAGCGCGTGACTACACTGACGGTCAGTAGACTGCAGCCTGGACCAGCGCGTGACTACACTGACGGTCAGTAGACTGCAGCCTGGACCAGCGCGTGACTACACTGACGGTCAGTAGACTGCAGCCTGGACCAGCGCGTGACTACACTGACGGTCAGTAGACTGCAGCCTGGACCAGCGCGTGACTACACTGACGGTCAGTAGACTGCAGCCTGGACCAGCGCGTGACTACACTGACGGTCAGTAGACTGCAGCCTGGACCAGCGCGTGACTACACTGACGGTCAGTAGACTGCAGCCTGGACCAGCGCGTGACTACACTGACGGTCAGTAGACTGCAGCCTGGACCAGCGCGTGACTACACTGACGGTCAGTAGACTGCAGCCTGGACCAGCGCGTGAATACACTGACGGTCAGTAGACTGCAGCCTGGACCAGCGCGTGACTACACTGACGGTCAGTAGACTGCAGCCTGGACCAGCGCGTGAATACACTGACGGTCAGTAGACTGCAGCCTGGACCAGCGCGTGACTACACTGACGGTCAGTAGACTGCAGCCTGGACCAGCGCGTGACTACACTGACGGTCAGTAGACTGCAGCCTGGACCAGCGCGTGACTACACTGACGGTCAGTAGACTGCAGCCTGGACCAGCGCGTGACTACACTGACGGTCAGTAGACTGCAGCCGCAGCGCCGCACGCCGCCGGTGCACCGACTTCTGCACCACCTGTGTCATCTTTTCTTCAAAGAAAATTCGTAATGGAGCACACCATATCAGTTCCTGATAATGTGTGTATACTGTGACAACGATACATACCTCGGCCTGCGGCCTCGGCTAACGCCGTTTTGGCGCAGGAGAACCACATGACAATGTGGAGGAAGCAAGTAATTTTAAAATCTTCACGTATCCCTTACAAGCATGTGGCAAGTTCTAACCTTCGTTCTATTCATGAAACGAAACAATAAAAAGTGTATGCTCTCGGTCGGAGTCGAACCTAGTTTCCGCCCACGGTAGACCAGCGCTCTGTCCACTACGCAAACGCAACACATTCTTCAGCATCCTCCCTGGTGTACAAACCTGACCTATCAGGAGGTCACTGGGGTGAACGCCAGCCAGCTCCCCGGCAACCGATAACTGCAAAACGGGGAGATGGGAGGCGCTGGGAAATGAATATGACCGCAAATTGTATGCTCCAGAAGGCAAACCATGCATTGTATCTACCAGAAACCAACTCAAATCAAGATGCACACTTTTAACCTACCATAACATTAGCTGTCATTTACCATCAATGGTTCTAGGTATTGAAGAAAATCTGGTGTGATGCAAATCGGTCCCAATTGAATTTCTTCTTTTCCCACTCGTAACTCGAAAGTCGTTAATGACAGGTGAGGGATATTTGTGAATTAAATTAAACTCATCATCTTCTCTATTCAGCCATATCATGCTCAACTTTATGGGTGCCATTTTCTGGAAGCTAGGCGGCTGCAAAGAAAAGGTTTTTTCTATACATTATATTTCTTGTTAATTTGCTGTAGCGGCATCGGTTCGCTTTCAAATTCCGATGTAGATTTCGAAAAATAACTTTCTTCGTTACATATTTACATTTACTCATCACTGATATACGACAAATAATTTGCTTTGTGAGATATTTTATTTGTTCGAACCAGCTGCTGCCTTCCCTGGATCATCGCCGCAAACTCAGGGCTGTCACTGGTGCTGCTGTATTGTTACTTCCCTGCACTGCCCTCCTCACGCCACCTGCCCTCGCAGCATCGCCATGCTTGTAGCAAACGCCGTTCTGCCGAGGCTTTCTGCGTTATCCACTCATCCCCGACTGATATAAACCCTCGTTAGAAACCCACGCAAACCACGCAAAAACCCCCAACCCCTAAGTCCACACAACTACACACTTGTTCTCTACCCCCATTTACATTGTCCGCTTCAACACCTTTACGTCACCTGCTTTATCACATGCTACGTCAACTGGTTCAACATCTGCTAGGTCCGCGGCTCGAGCGCAATTTTCATCACGTTTAGGTGCTAAAACCTGGTCATGCCAGGGCCTGATTTCATTAAAGTTGTCGAAATGCGACGTGTTTTGCACCACATTCACCTGCAAAGTTACGCCCTACTCAGAATCATGTTTCATAAAGAGCGGTGACATTCACGCGAAAGCGGCGTAGATATGAAATGCAGCATGAATTACGCCCAATTCCAGAATGGAATTACCGCTTTCAAATATAACGTATAACTGTTTTATTAACATTAAAAAGGGCATATATATTATTTAACAAATTATTTGAAAGTAAATTATTGTAATAATTTGCTCTTATTCGATTCTTAAGTTCCCCATGAATTTTAAAAACACTGTGGAAGAAGACGCGCTAACAGCAGACGCAATAAATATGCAACACATTGTTTTGGCAGTATTCCATTTTTGCAGTTTGTCTGCTAGGCAGTTACTGTCAACGCCCTCAAAGGTTATTGTGTTGTTGTGCAAGTGTACTTCAGTGGAACTCAAATTGAAGTGTGTTTGCTAATCGTGAGTGAACTGTGAAAGGTCTGTGAACCTTATAATTTCGTGAAACTGGGAAAGGAATAGTGAGTCAATATATTTGAAGAATAACGAGATTCCAGTACCTAGGTAGCTATGCCATCAATTTCTCCAGAGGCGTCAGTAGAGATACTTGGATTTTGTTGATGACAGGCACCTTAAATTGCCTGTCCATGGGTGCCTGTGTTAACCAGGGGCGCAAGTGATATCCAGGGGCGCCGTTTCTCATTGCATTGCAAGCAGCAAATTCCAAGAGCAATCACTTTGTTTGCGGTGTTAAACATAAGGCTGCACTACTGTAGTGATCTGCAGGCCGTCTTATGCTTATCTTAGGTCCAAAAATGTTGAATTATAGCAAGAACGGATATTTTATGAAGGACAATTTCTGAGATGTCTGAAAGGCCAATTTCAACTGTCAAAAGGTCAAGCTAGGCCATTAAAGAAAAGGTCAAACCAATTAAACGTAAACCTTTTGAAATTTTCTTTCTGAGCATAATATATGGTCCCAGACAGCCTGAATGATATACAAAAATTCTTAATCAAGCAATGCGTTTTGGAGTTATGAAGCATCAAAGATGATTCTACAACGTTAACTCCCGAAAATCCCGCAGGCTAGAACTCGGTCACCGTTGGTTGGAGGGGGGGGGGGTGGGGCTACGATTCTCATAGTCGTATTCAGCACCCAAAACTACCCCGGAGACCAAGTTGAAACTTTTTCTAGATGTTGAAATTGAAATATTTTTGTTCGTTTTCTCCTGGAATGGCCCTTTTATCGGCCGTGTGCACTATGGAACAGCATAATTATCCCGCAGAACTTACCATAATTCCGGCGTATACTGGAAATAGGGGTTTAACTACGCACCAACTTCCAGGGGCACACGGCTATATTCGAAATACCGTTTAGAGTCTTGGTGCTGGCGTGCTCAACACCAGCTCAGGCCAGCAAGTAGAAGTTACAGTAATCTGTTTGTGGTCCACAGAAACTACAGGCTGCGGGGGTGGTGGTTCAGGTGGAAGAACCATACGCCGAAATGAGTGTCAACCAGAGCAAGTCGGCCATCCCGGTCACCTTCCTGCCCCGGAGACATGCAGAGACCTTGCTGGTTAGTAGGGATCCGTACGACGGGTACGGAGACATGCAGAGACCTTGCTGGTTAGTAGGGATCCGTACGACGGGTACGGAGACATGCAGAGACCTTGCTGGTTAGTAGGGATCCGTACGACGGGTACGGAGACATGCAGAGACCTTGCTGGCTGGTAGGGGTCCGTACGACGGGTACGGAGACATGAGTGATAGTACTAGTCAGTAGGGGTCCATACGGCGGGTACTTATGATTTTATTTCGACTTCCTACAGGACCTTGCCAGGTTTTTCCACTCAAGTAGGGCTGTTCCGAAACCATCGTCACATTGTGAGGGTGACACACGTGCCGGCCTGCCTGCACTGCCTGTGGACGCTCGCTAGTGTTACTTGCGCTGCCGCTGCTTGGTTGGCCTTGCTTGCCTGGGTTAAGCGTGCCTGTGCTTGCATGTCACTGTGGCTGTCCGGTATTGCTGGTCCCGCGTGTGGGCGTCGCAGTTTATTAAGTTTACTTGCACTCTTACATCTTTCTGCTAACTTTCAGATCACTTTAACTTAACAAGATGTTCTAAGGAATACACTTTGCCTCAGCAACCGACATTGTGTCACTGCGAAGTCAGAGAAGGTCCAAGGAACCTGACAACATTAACCAGAGTCATGTCACAAGTATAACATAAGGCACATCACAAGTCACCACAAAGTATGTACACATGATTTCAACAATGGTCTTGGAGACTAACAGTAATTTCTTATAACTTGCCTTGCGAGATTTGAATGCATCGATAATGACAACATTAAGATCATTTGGTATAACGTGCTGGCTGTATTTTGCAGAGGCTGGATAGATGAACTGAAGTTTTCCATGGTTGTTATTCGGGTGATAGGGTGTCAATTGCGATGATTGCCGAATTAGGACAATACTAGTAATTAACAACTACCGTCTTTTTGACATAGACAGCACCATCCGACAGCTCCTACACAAACACCTCTCCAAAACCCGAACAAGACAAGGACGAGAGTACACAGTCTAGAACGGGAAAAGACAACAGCATTAACAACAGGCAATGCATTGGCAAGAACGAAACTTTGCCGACTAGCACGAGACAAGGCAACAATAACAACAACCCCGGTCTGCGACCTGGGCTAACGCCCCACCGGCGCAAGAGAGCCGCATGACAATGTGCTGAAAGCAAACCATATCACGTTCTCAATGTATCTCTTTATAAGCCTGTAGGTCAGTGTTATCATTCTTTTCTTTGAAATAACTAGTAAATAGCTCACGGTCAACCCCCGATTCGAACTCCGCACCCCTGATCAAGAGCCAGGGGCTCTAACCACTAGACCACCGCGCCACACTATGTGCCCTCCCACTAGCCCTGCACGTGTGACCCTTCAAAAGGTCACTGGCCGGTATCACTCAACCAAAACGATGCAATGATCGTGGCGCAGGGTGCAGTAATCGTACAGAAAAGGCATGGTATAAAGTTGCTTCTAGAAGGCGAACCAAAGATAACATTTCCTTAGAACTACTTGTATCGGCGACCCAGGGCCCTAAGCTAGCTCCATGCTAAATTTCATCCACTTCCATTATAATTAAGGAATTGAAACCATAGTTTTTTTTTTTTTTAAAAGAAGTTTTTTTTTTTTTTTTTTTTTTTTAATTTTCCCCAGTGTCAATGAGAAGCAAACATGTTCCGAGAAAATTAGCACCTTAAAATACCCTTTCGGACGAATTACTCGAAAGCCGTTGGAGATAAGTGGGCAGTGTAACTCAATGAAATGACCGCAATTAATTTTCCTATTCAATCATGTCAATTCTGGGCTTGTGAGTGACATCTGCTCGGAACCAAGAAGCTACAAATAAAGGTTTCCTACTAAAATTATATGCATACATATAAAATAATGATTTTCAATATTACCATGGCCATCTTCAAATATTATCAGGCGTAAGCAATGTTCTTTCATTATCTGAAATGATAAGTCAAATCGGCGCATTAGATCGTGAGATATTAAGATTTGAATGAACTGTGCAAAAATGCAGTCTTCCGGCAGAATGGCAAAAACTAGGTCAGAATTTTACCTTTTCCACTGGAAAATATGCCTAAGCACAGTCAAATCGACCTAGCTGCCTCCAGGTAGCTGTCTTTAAACTAACTGAAGCGTGCCGTCTGATATTTCGAGCTTATAAGTCGGCCGTCAAATTTCAGTTGCGTTTTTGCTTGTATCAGAAATACTGCGTTTTGGCGTAGTAAATATTGTCAGACCATTTTGAAGTTTTTATCTTAGGTGGCCCCTGTTGCTTGTTAAAAAGGAGGTGAATTTCAAGCTCGTCACTTACGAAAAAAAATGAGAAAAATGAAAAATTGAAAACATTTATTCCAAAGTTTCTAAAAAATATTTTGAATTTAGATTCGGGGGTCTTAATTTGGGCGTCTAACGTAAAAGGGCTATCACTTTACACAATTGCAAAGCCCTGGCATCAACTGTCAGAACCGCCAAGCGGCCAAAATAGAGCCCCTTGAGAAATCTCAACCCGCTTCGCTCCATGAACTTCATCATGCGGCTCTGACAGACATGAAACCACAGACGAGGACTAGACGACGCACACTAGCCCAGGACAAAGTAATAACAGCAACAGATAGGAAACCACACTCAAGGGCATGGCTATTAAACTTTTCTACAGAGGAACGATGTCCACGGCATACAATGACGACCAGAAGGTGTTGCGTGACATTGTAGTGAGAAACACTATGCCGAAGAGCCCAAAAGACCCAATCAAACTAATCACCTACTACAAAAGTCCATCATCCATTAGGCTGGTGCGCCCATTAAACCCAAACAACTGACTAGCTACAAAAGTCAATCCACATCTAGCCTAGTTATGACGAACAACCTCAACAAAGACAAATCTCTACAGGCTGTGAACGTTGTATACGAGTAGCATTGCCCTATCGGCCACTGTGCGCGCCGTCCTAACTCGATATACATCGGCCACGCGACGACTACACTCTCAAAAACACTCCACCTCCAGGCCGTCGCCCCCAAAAAAGCATACTGAAACGTCTCACAAACAAAAACTCATCAGATCTATGCCCGTCGACAATACCCCGATCGTCCCCACCCCCCCCCCCCCCCTCAAACCAAACCCAACCATATAACCCAATAATTATTATTAATCCCGAGTGCGCTGTTTGAACTGGAGACGGCTGACTGTGCTGGAGGCAGAGTTGCAGAGTTGTGCGAGGCAGAGTTGTGCGAGGCAGATTTGTGCGTTTCAGAAATTTCTTGAGTCGACTCAACTCAACTCAAGTGCTGAGGGCGGTTGACTCAACTCCGACTCAACTCATGATCAAGAGTTCAGGGAGTCGACTCAAGCTTCGACTCAAGGCTAAATTCATCCCACTCCACTCTGACTCAACTCACGACTCAACTCAACTCAAACTTTGACTCGTTTTCAAATTAAAATAAAGAAATATATAAAAAATTAAATTAAGAAATAGATCAATAAAGCAGTAAAAAAACAAGCTGTTCAGAAAGTCTGACGCTCTGCGGGAGATTAATGGAAGCAAAATTAATTAATTGGCACTCAAACATTGGTTAACAATAAGCAACCATGAATAACTTTTTAATTCTTCCAGACTGTCACTGCCCAAAAAAGGTACCACATGTTGCAATTATTTCTAAAAGGAGCATTGCATATTAAACTAGGTAAATGAAATGGAAATGAACCTAAAAGGGCTAAGGTTACACCAACACAGGCAAAAATTGAGCCTCCATACAGTCAAAAAGTTTCAAGCTAAAAAGCATGATATAAATTGTATTTGTAGGGATGGTATTGGTATTGTTTTTTCTGTTAAAGAACAACGCTAGGTAATTTTATAAATTGAACATTACTATGCCATGAGTTTAATCAAAAGTTAAGCAATAATTACTAGAGCATCTAGTTGTAATTGATAATTCTAAGAACTACAGCAAACCATAAGAAAATGTATAGCACATATGACAAAGTACAAAAGGAATGGAAATTCTATCAACGTGTTGGATTTTAATATATTCATATTTTAAAACCAATCCAATTTTTAGCTTGACAACTTCCAATTCAGAACATAACTATCACTCTTCAAAATTGGAGCACGATTTCATAGAAAATTTGTAATGTATAGCTTTCTAAATAAAACACGGACGCCAGGCGAGGGCCTCAGATCAGACAAAACCAGTAGCATGAAATAATTATTCTGATTCTTGCGATAAAGCCGTCTCAACATTTTTGTCCAATCAGGGATCCAATTTTTCTATGCTACTAGCAGTATCTGCTTTTAAAAGGCAAAATGAAAAGAGCGGCGGCAGACGGCGCATTGAGGACAGAAGAAACAATATTACATATAGGTATACAAATATTTGCATGACTTTATGAATTATCACGTGATGTTCACACTTTTGCCTTGAGGCTAGTTAAGCTTGAACCTATACTCGGTTGAATTTGTTCTTCAAAGACAGCAATGCCGAACACACTATTCTCAGACGACGACCACTGACAACAATCAGCGACGACGACGGGTGTTGTTGAAGTGGTTGAAGTGATGAAGTAATGTTAAATATTGAAGATGAGAAGTTTTTGAGAGATTTGAAATGTATTTTGTAATGCGTTCCACCACTTGAAATGTTTAAGACAAGGCCAGTGATAAGAACCTGTTAAATTTTTCGAAGATATGTATTATTTGTGCCTAGGGATTTCTTCAGACCGGATGGGCCTTTAAAATAAGCAATTGAACCATATAATTATTGATATATTGAAACAAATTGAAACTTTGATTTAAACAATTGAAATTCTGGAGAGAAAATGTATTTGAAGGAGGCTAAAGGAGGTTTGCAAAAGGTAGAAAAATTCAAACACTTTTACTTGACATCATGTTTACCTGCTGAGCCAACTTTTTTCGCAAACTCATTTGACTCGCTATCTTCACAACTCAACTCAACTGAACCCATTGACGTGTTGTGAACGAACCGACTCAACTCAACTCGCTTGTCAATTTTTTTCGACTCAACTCAACTCAACTCAGAGTCGAATGAGTCAGAATTTGAGTTAAACTCCAACTCTGTCTCGCGAGTCGCACAACTCTGGCTGGAGACCGTTTATATCAGAGACAGGGACCCGGAAATAAACAGACAAGGGAATCTGATGGCGACCTGTCTCTGTATGATAAGCGGCTTTTTGTCTAAATAACCTTTGTCCATTCGGTGTTGGTTATTTCTTGCTGAGGCTTTCAAGTTTGCAAAGTAGTTTTTCCCTTGGTTGTCCAAATCTGAGATAATTGTGCTTATAGTTTCAATATGTTCAGGTAACGTTTCATCAATCCAATTGATATTTTGAGCTATCATGAGGGACATAAGACACAGTGAAAAACTGCACATTATATACGTTATAAATTCAAAAGTAATCGCAAATCGGTTCGGCCAGTAAAATTTGAAAAATGGAGATGACATGATTCTACAATTATTCCTGTGCGCAGGCGCTTTTAACGGGGAAGGTATCTCCATTAATAGCAGAAGCGCAAACAATGCTACCAGCCTTTTCTGTTGTATGATGTACGGTCTGAATGAAATAATATTATCATAACGAACTATCTCATCCCAACAGGGGCGCAGCCAGAGCTTTGGTATGGGGGCACACCAACTTTGAGGGGCACCCCGGGTAAAAAGGGCACTTTTTAACGTAACCTAAAAAACTTACTATATCTTTGTTTATATCATTTTTTGGGCACCTTTGGTTCAATAAAAATGCAAGTAAATCATTGAGGTAGAAGGAAAACCCGATTAAAACCGAAAAAGGAAAAATATCACCAAAATGTCATGGAAGTTGCCAAAACACGAATGTGTTGGATATATTTCAGGACAAATCAGCCAACTCATGCAAGTACTTAACATCAGAGAAATCAGCGGAGCATGTGATATCTGTTACAATGTGCAGGTTAAGGCATATAGGAGTAGAAAATTCATTTGTTATGCCTTACCTTCAAACAGACGCGCTAATAGCATGGGCGTATATCAAGGTGGGGCCGCCTCATGTTTACTTTATATGTTGTACGCTAACGACCTGAGCCTATGTGTTGAACGCGATGTAACCGTGGTGCAGTATGCAGATGATACTCAGGTCTTAGCTGGGGCAAAAAGTGTGATATCGTTCGTATCATGGAACGGATGCAAACTGCTCTCAACACCCTATACAACTGGTGCTGTTTTAGCGGGATGAATTTGAACTTCGAAAAACACAGATGATCGTACTAGGTACCCGGGCAATGCCCGGGTACTTAGTACTGAGTTCGCTCACTGGGCAATGCCCAGTGAGTGACTCATGCCCAGTGGGCATGCAACCTAGAGTGTAAAATACATTATTCATTTGCTTCCAATACTGGTGTTAGCGCGTTCGAACTCTGTATTCAGTGATTTTTTCACATTTGTGAGACAAGATTGAGTTTACTTCAGTTGGAACGCTCTCTGTGTGCGTGCACAGAATAGAAAGGAATGTTTCGAGAGGATCGGTTAAGTTTTGGAGTGTCTCAACAGAGACTTTTTGCAGCTATATAACAGCCGATTTACGGACCAAAGTTCGTATGGCTAGAGTGTGCATAGATAAACTTCGTACGTAAAAGTTCGTATGGCTAGAGTGTGCATTGATAAACTTTGTACGTAAAAGTTCGTGTGACTAGAGTGCGCATAGATAAACTTCGTACGTAAAAGTTCATATGGCTAGAGTGCGTGTAGATAAACTTCGTACGTAAAAGTTCGTAAGCAAATGTACCTAGGGTATAAAACTCGTATGCCAAAAGTACGTACGCAAAATTTCGTAAGCGAGTGTACGTAGGGTATAAGACTCGTATGGCAAAAGTGCGTACGCAAAAATACGTACGCTAAAGTTCGTAAGCGAATGCACGTAGGGTATAAGACTCGTATGCCAAAAGCATGTACGCAAAAGCACATATGTAAAAATACGTAAGCAAATGTACATAATAAATGCCTAGGCTGGGGTATATTTGAGGCAGGTAATTGTGGGGGTGGCTCAAGCCCCCTGGGCCACCTGAAATGTGATCATAGACCGGGGCGTCGCCACAGATTTTAGGGTGGGAGGGCCGGCGCCTGGGGGGAAGCTGGGGGCTCGTGATGAAGCCGTATTTTCACTCAACTGTGGCATTTTCAATAGTATTTCCAGACAAAAGCGGGGGGGTGGCCCTCCCGCCACTTTCCGAGAGCGGGAGGGTCCGGTCCTCGAGGCCCCCGGTGGCGACGCCCCTGGTCAGTGGCTATAGACATCCTCCACTGCGCTCAAGCTATTTGAAAGCCCGGCGAGATGTGGGCAGGTGATTGATTACCTCTGTGCTTGGTACCGTGTTATTTTCCATGCGATTTTTTCATGGCGAATATTTTGCCCCTAGAAGCTTCACTTATACGAATGTGTGTCATTATCAAACATGTTGTCCTTACGAACATTTTGCTCCTACGCACTTTATCCCGTACGAACTTTTTCCATACGAACTTTTTACATTACGACTATCTCTGGAGTAACCAACACAGTCCGCAGGAACATAGGAGTTATTGCCCGAGCAAGATATATGCTCGACGAAAAAACAATGCTGGTGTTATATAACTCCCTTATTTGCCCCTACCTTAGTTACTGTGGGTTTATATGGGCCTCAAACTTCAATAGTAACCATATGAAACTTGTGAACCTTCAAAAAAGAATACTTAGAATAATTGCTAGAGTTAATCAGAGGGCACCATCATCTCCTCTTTTTGCTGAGTACAAACTTCTGAAATTTCATGACATTATCAAACAACAGAAATTATTAGTATTGCATAACTTCCTTAACAATCAAATTCCCACAGGCTATGCAAGGTGCTTCCGTTTACACCAATCAATAAGAAACTCTAGGAAAGTGATGCACTTCAATGAACCGCTAGCTACTACCGTATATAGATCATTTGTTTTTTCCATTACCTGCACTAAAACTTGGAATCATATCATAGCCCAGAGAATACCTATGATTGAGGACATCCCTAGATCAAAATTAATGTTTAAGACTGTTGTCAAGAATATATTTATCAGTCAATACTGACTCACAACAAGAATCAACTATGGCATAATTTTTATATACTAACGATCTCTGTCCCCTTGCCTGCTATACACTGTACTTGTCCCCTTTCTATCCTTCAAATTGGGTCTGCACAGTGTGCTAGCGTGCACGACTGTCTTTTGTTGTGGAATTCAATCCAAGAAAAGCGTGGTGAACCATGTCCGTGGAGTTACGTGCCTCACAGTCTGTCGGAGTATGCTGAGAATATTGATCCTTGATTGAGATGACAATCCTGGTGGAGTGACTCGTATAAGAGTCTTGGTGTTGTGAGTGTTGTGTGAGTCTGTTATGGGTGTGCTTTCAGGTGAAATGATGGTGGCGAGTATGTGTTCTACAATCTGCTCGGTCCTTCGCAAATATGTCCTATCTGTTAATTGGCGACAAGGAACGAAGACAGGGTCTTCACCTTTACTGTCCCCTGTCCACCTCTTAATTTCATCCATGTTTTCTACGAATTCTCTTCATGTAACATGTGGATCGATGTGCCCTAGGTTGAATGTATGTATTACAGGGAAAGTGCGAAATCCGGGAGTTCGCGAACTCCCTAGGGATTTCGCGAAATCACCGACCAGCCAGGGAGTTTGCGAAATCCCTAGGGAGTTCGTGAAATCCCTGGGTGACCAGGGAGTTCGCGAAATCCTGGTCTTAGAAGTCAGGGAGTTCGCGAACTCCCGGATAAACACTCAGGAAGTTCGCGAATTCCCTGACATTTAGTCAACTCAAGGATGACTATTCAGGATTACAGGCTATTGTTCTTCTTATTTATTTCAAACGTAACCAGACATTTTCCGTAAAAATCATGTATAAGGGAGGTTTTAAGCTAAATATAAGCAAGGTTTTAAGCTAAATATGAGGGAGGTCATAATTTTATTGCTGAGCTCGTAGCGATAAATTTATCGAGTTTTGCTGATAAATATTGTTCTGCAATGTAAAAGTTCATTTGCTTTTGGTTGCAAATGTGGATGGTGGGAGAGACAGAAGGTAATTAGGCCCTCCTCGGCGCCTCCGCACTGGCGCCTGGCGGTTCTAAAACGCCCCGGTCCACTCCTGAAAACTCCACCCACAGAATACACCCAGGGTAATAGAGGACGGGTACACCAAAGTTTAGCATGTGCGCCATGAACCTATTTTGATAATTTTAGGCTGAATTACCATAAAGGTAATATTTTGTATTTAATTTCTTATTTGCAAGAAGAAAATGAGCAAAATTTTTGAAAATACTCTAATATTTAAATAAAAATAGTTTAGTATTGTCCTCTAGTTGTATTTCAGGAGGAAATGGTAGATTCTTCCAAATTTAGTTCTGATATGGGCTCTGCTCGATAGCGGCGAACACTGCGCTTTTGGTTTGTTTTATTTATTGCTGGACAACACTCGGCGGGGAGAAGCATGCCTTCACACATTTGGACTTCTATTCACCACTTACCTGTCGTCCCGAGAGTGGACCATTTACTTTTATTTTAGGTATTTTTATATTGTGTGGCGTCTAGGCAACGTCTAAGTAATTGAATTGGTGACAGTTTGTCAAAGATTCAAA
The DNA here is from genome assembly GCA_034440635.1 of Lepas anatifera. NCBI lineage: Eukaryota > Metazoa > Arthropoda > Thecostraca > Lepadidae > Lepas > Lepas anatifera. The sequence continues at coordinate 67,308 of JAOTON010001380.1, read as the reverse complement.
TGGAAGCCATGGATAATCATCGGACGGAGGATACCCCTATTTGCGCATTTGATCCTGCATCACAAGGGAATTTATTGAATCTGTCTGAGGAAAGGGTCAAAGCAAGATGCCTGTGTGAGGTGGACATCAGGATGAGATCACATTCCAGGGTAGGTAATGAGGGATTCTGGGAGCTCAATATTATGGTGGCCCTAATTTTCCTGTCTAATGTTCTTATCAGCAGTTATTTCTCACAATCCAAGTATGACTAAGTGCTGATGCACATTTCCAATCAGGATTGCACATTGTATCAAGATGCAGGATACATTTACAATCCAGGTACAGCTTTGTTCAATTGAAGCAGTTTGAATCCGCTTCACGTCTATATGTACCCAGCCAGGTCTGGCAGCACATCACTCTGTCATGTGCTGCCAGACCTGGCTGGATACAGATAAACATGAAGCGGATTCAAACTGTTTCAATTGACCAAAGCTGTATCTGTATTGTAAATGTATCCTGAATCTGTCAGAGAGTGGTTGTAAACATTTTCCTTATTGTGCAGAGGTAAAGATGAGTAGTCTGCAGAGGGTAAAGCTTTTTTGGTCATTAAGCCACATAAATAAAATTGTATTACACTTTAGATAAAACCATTAAACAACATTAGTTAAACAAATATATTATTCTTCAAATGAAATTGTATAGCTGGGTTCAGGGAAAGTGAAGGGAGTCACAGGAAACATAAAAAGTGTGTTAGAGATGTAGACAAAATTGAGATTGAAACTCTTCTATCTGTTACACTTCCTCCTGTATTCAAGCTTAAGTGTCACAGAAACTGTGATCTCTGTATCCTGATTCTCAGCCCTATCCAGATTGTCTCATTGCACACGGAAACTAGGCCTATGTTTCTCCATGGCCAGAAATAAGCGGTGCATATTTTGACAATCATGTCAGAAAACATTTAAAAAAACCAGGGCCCTGATCGGCAACTAAGATTCTTAGCTAAGACAGAGCATGCGCAGTACGTCTCACGCCACCCAGCTAGCCACCTAGCGGTAAGACTGGCGTTAGCTCGCACATGACGTCACGAAAGTATGACGTCAGCTTTAAGACTGTCTTACTTGTCAGCTAAGACAGAAAATAATGACTGCGCGCAGACTAAAATATCGGCATATCTGGCGCACATGGGATGATTAGAGCAAGTTGCGTTTTGCGGTGCGGCAATCTGGTGCGAGTGGTTCTCAGTCGTGGATAACGATGTATGTACATTTTACTCACCGTCTAAAGGTAGAAGAACGTGCAAACACTACAAGGGCGTGCCAGCTGCCCTCTAGTGCTAAGAATATGAACCAACAAATCGACTTGCCTGCCACCTGGCGCTAAGACTGGCGTTACACCGATGACGTCACTGTTCATGACGTCGATTATGACGCGTCTAAGCCTAAGAATGTTCTTAGATGCCGATCAGGGTCCAGGTGTCCATTATGCACATTGATGACACACTAAAAATAAGCATGGGAGCCAGTCCTCAATTAAATTGATTAAATACCTCAATTATAATTGATTATTGAGACTGCAAGCATAGCAATGCATAACACTTAAGTGGAAGCTGGTAGTATGTGAACGTTACGGCGCAGGCCCATTCTACATCTAATCATTCGCTAAAATGATTACCAACTACGACCTCGTAAGTCTAGCAAAATGCTGCACTGCAAAAGTTTGGCTTAAACGTAAACTGTAAACCAAATAAGTGGCACTGAGTGTAAGAGTGACTTACTGAGATAAATGGCCGTCTGGAAAGATTATTACCACTACAATCCAGCTACACAAACCAATTATCCAATGAGCTCACAACTTACTAGTTCTAGAAAGGTCAACTCCCTCATGGTCCAGGCCAGCATGTGCATTTGAAAGCAGCGTTAGGAAAGAGTATATAAATTCCAGCTATCATCTCTGCATTCTGGAAAGTGATCCTTGAAATTCTACAAACTCTAACGGCTTCGGCAAACATCCGCTACATGAGGTCAAGTACTCTCCCAACTAAAACCCAGTGAAGTCTTGCTGAAAACATGACGTATTCTGCTGAACATTAACCCCTATCCCGTTATGATGAAAAAATTAAAAAAAACGCGAATGTTGTGTGTTCTAATAAGTATTGACGTAGGAATTACGTAAGTATCTAGAAAAAATTCCACAACTATCATCCTCCGGGAACAGTAAGGTAAATTGATTACCCGAAAACATAAAAAGCGAAGCGGCAAAATATTTTCTACCTGTCAGACTTATCCACCATTTCTACGATTCCTACCGTGAGAAAGATAACTGACATGAGCACGACTACTCCACTACTCCCGTAAACGGCAGAAGAAAACTTACAGTCTGGCCAACTTTTCTCGATCATGTCAATATTTAAGCCTGTCAGGGGGCCTACGAATCCGTGATGACCTCCTTGGCTCATCCGTACCAGAAGTGTATACTGAACCGACAGCCAATGGAAGCGGTACCAAACCACTATTTACAACAACACTCATTTTCGGTGCACTAGACGTGGGAAAATCCTCGCTTTTGGCAACTTTAAGCTCTGATTTTAATCCACGTTTTCTCAATTCCATGAATGAAATTTAGGGCAGCACAGTCCCGCATCAATGTCATGTCAGACAATCGTCCAAGTGTCGGAAATATCAAAACAACAATCAGTAACAGAATAATCAAAACACGTAATTGACTTCGAAGGAAATCACTGAAAAACCCTAACGTTGTCCACCAATGATACACCAGTTCACCAGTTAAAAGCTGAGCTGCACCTTCCCACCATCACAGTAAGCAAAGAACTGTCCCTGTGGTGCAACACGCGTCGGCAGACACAAATCACTGAGGAGTGCCGGAAGTAGTCGCGTGACCCAGCGGCAGGACAGTTCCGCGCGCAGAGGCGAGCCGAGCCGTGCGCGTCACGGGCCTGAGTCCAAGCCTCAGTCGATCACCGGCGGTGGAAAGCAAGACAATTCCAGGAATAACCTGTACCACCGCAGCACGGACAGTACCATGATGACCAGCGGTGATGATGAGCAACGTGGCAGGTTCGCTTTCGCTGTCACCAAATGTAGTCGCCTCCACTTGTCGGACGACACGTACCACGGATGTCTCCGTGAAAAGGCATGGCTGCCGCTTGAAATTTATATTACATTTTCGCCTTAACTTCAGGTTTCATCTGCTTACTTCTGCTAATTTCTCATTACTTCTGCTAATTTCTCATTACTTCTGCCGTCCACGGGGTAGATACTGTAGCACTAAGCATACCACCAGCACCGATGTCAGCCAGACCGGAAAAGACCTAGGTCACACGCGTGGCCAGCAGCCGCCTGGTGGTGCTGTGCGGAAACCACTAGTAGGCCTAAATTAAACTTTTGTCAGCCAATAACAGTACCAGAGTAATTATTTTCCACCAATTCAAGCCTTTACCTAATATTAGTTAACCTAACTCCTCAAATACACAACCTAATAATAATTTCTACAGTATGACCGAAAGTAGGTCAACATCTACCGCAACCGGTGGTGCAACGATCAACCCAAAGCGGTAGCGCGCTAGTGCTGTCGCCTTTACATACGAATCACTCAGAGGCGCTGCTCTCGTGACAACCAGCAAATCAGCCGTAGACACCAGTCTACAAATGCTGTCAGGTACCGAATATGCTCAAAATTCGCCTTCCCGGTCAGCACCAGCCCGGGTCTGTCCCCCCTGGATGTATGGGCCGTATGCATACTGGGGGGAGGAGGTTGTGACCTTCATCTGATCTGGAAGGCTCATTGTATATCTTTGTGCATGTGAGGAAGGTGGCGGGGGTAAACAATAGATTGGGGGTGCCGAGCGATGCATTTGTGGGAAGGGTTGTGATTAGTAATCCCATCTGTCAGGGGTAGGGGTGGAAGAGCATCCGAAGCTAGCCGCCCCGGTAGCTCAGTTGGCAGAGCGTTGGGGTCCGGCCCGCTGCTCAGAAGCATGCAGTGGCAGTGCATGTCCAGGCTTGGGATCGGTTCCCCTGAGACGCTCCGGCGCTCAATAGTTTACCCGACGTACAGGTCGGCTGGCAACTGACTGGTGAGAGGGTGACCTGAGCGGGGCGGCCGTCCCTGTGCTTTGTGGGACGTTAAACTTTGGCTTCTAAATCAACCCTTCATTGTGGGAGTTGCTCGTTCGGGTGGTGGGGTCGGGGTCTCCATGACAAGTCCATTGATGACTTTAGTGAGACTCCGACTCCAACAGTCGAACTAAGAACAACTTGGACACAATTTAAAAAAAAAGGTTTCGCCCCTTCCTGGGATATATAATACAATGCAAAAAGTCATCAGAGATGGAAGAAAGAAAGCGAAATAGTGGGGCAGGATTCATATTGGCAATGTCCGGGAGGCATGTACCGATATATGTTTCTCAAATTTTGACACTTTTCATCTTGCCTGACCTGTTCCCGCCTGTGCCAAAACCGGGTGAACGGAATAGTCTTGTCTCTCTGATCTGTCTCTGGGTGAATTTTTGTCTATTTGGTCTTGAAACCGAATGCATATCAAAGATGCTTTTAGCATTCATTGGACTGCGAAAACTACACCTGCGTGAAACCCCTTAATTACAATACCGAAGCACGCTTATGGCATCACAGGATTGTAAAATATGGACTTGAGAGCAGCGGCGGACCCAGGACTTCATTTCGGGGGGGGCTAGTGGTCTTTGCCTCAGATCTCAGATCAGCCTCCGCTTATGTATTAACTATAGGCACTCGGACATTTTGGGGAGGGGGCTTGAGCCACCCTAGTTCCCTTATATCCGCCACTGACTGAGAACATGGTATAGTTTTTATTCATGGCGACTGCCCTGTAAGCAGTTTTTAACTCTGGAAAGTACACTTACATTATACTAAAAAATTATTTTTTGTTGCTGTAACCGCCTCTGTAAAACAAGCTATCCGAAATTGTAAACGACCTGGTATCCTATTCATAATATTTTAACATTATGACATATCTCAATGTTGTAACGGACGGTTTTGTTGTGCGAAGAACGAACCGTATACAATAATATTCATTTTGGGAAAAGAGCCTCCCCAAATGTTGAGTTATAGTCCGCCCCTGGTCAAGATGTAGTCTCAAAACTTTCATGGAATCTGCCCCAAATTTAGGAGAAGCCAGAAAGTTTCAAAGGCTTGTCTCAAACTGTCTAGGAGATATCCTGGAAAAACATAATGGATGGGCAGAATCCCTCCTTGACAGGAATAGGGGTAAAGTCAGTGGCGGATCCAGAAGTTCATTTTGGGGGGCTCGCCTCGAGCCTCATCCGCTCGAAGCTTGAGCCTCACCCGCCAGTATCTCGGTCAGTCGCTCATCTATCTTTTAACTATAGGGGCTCGGATATTTTGGGGTGGCTTGAGTCCCTCCCCCTGGATCCGCCACTGGGTAAAGTGGCATTCTTATCTTTGTTGTCTAGCTATAGTTATAAGAATCTGAATAACGAGTTCTGAACAACGACTGTATTGATTCGTAAAGCTCTAAGTTTAGGGTTAAAAACGTGTGACGCGTCTAGGTCTCGAACACACACTCTTCTGATCTCTAGACCATTGCTCTATCCACTGCGCTACGCCTCCGCTGGCGCACGGGGTGTGCGCCAGGAAATCTGTGGCGCACATTTGCAGAGTTCTCAAAAATAGATGTTTCGAGGCAGTTCTGTGCGTCTGACGAAAAAATGCAAAATAGAACATCGAAAGAGCAGAGAACAGGCTTTCCAACAGTGTTATTATATTTCTTCCAACGGTCATAGGCTGATGACAGCAGCTGTCGAAAAATGACCAATTTAACACGTAGGCTCTATGGAGCAGTCGCATTTGTGCGCCATGGCGGTAGATTGCTACCAACTAACTTTGGAGGGCCCTGAATAAACCTTTGCCTTCACTGTGATTTGGTACGTGGTTATTTTATATTCCTGATATATTTTATACCCGGATATAGGGGAAAAAGGGGGCAGATGCTCCTCCCCCGATCGACCATCGGCGCCCCCTGAAATGGTCAAGGCGCCACTCTAAAATGTCCCTTTTCATCTCCCATCCCTAGGGATGTGAAAATCGGCGCCCACCGATAGCATTTTGCACCCACCTGATAGGTTTTTCCGGTCAAAAGTGGCGCTCCCCTGGTCCGGATGGCGCCCCAGGGAAGATGCCCCCGATCGGCAATCCTGGATCCGCGTATGATTTTATACTTAGTATTATACATATGCAGTGCGTGGAGTCAGCATAGCCACCGAAGTATTCAATAAAAGGTGGTCTACGCTATCGCCACGTTTCATAATTATGTGACGCTACGGTTATTTTCTATCAAATATACAATACAGAACAACGTTACGTTATTTTATGTAGGTTGCATTATTACGACATTTTATCTACAGATACGATAAAAAAAATTGTACAAAATCCATGCCTTGATCACTAGAAAAAATAGGGGTATATAGCACAGTTCAAGAAATGACAAAAATATTTGGACTACTGAAAAATGGTATAAATGCTCGGGAATGGAGCAACGCACTTACTTTTCAGCAATCCACGGCATCCGAAAAAGAATGTACCCGACGCTCACATTTTGGCAAACCCATCACGTGTCTTCTGACTGGTGGTGCCGATGAGGTGCCACTCACCGAGATCAATTGCAAAATCTCTTATTACTATGCCTTTTGATTTCTCAAAATCATCACTCAAAAACGTTTGGTATGGGTCTGAAACTAGTTTTGCGGGATTCAATTTTTAAGACGTTCAAAGTGAGGGGTCCGAGCCACCTTCACCCTGACGAGGAGGTTGGTTACGCCCCCTCCCCTAAAATCTAACAACTACGCTAGTTAGTGAAAAAGTGAATGGCGTTAAGTAGCACAACCTAATATTTAAGGAGAATGTTCTATACATTCTTTGGTCGGGTAAAACCTGAGGGCATTGGAAGCCAGGTGATATAAGTGAAATACAGTTCTTCAGTCCTATCATCTGATGTAGAAGAGATGCGATACATAATGATTCACTATCTGAAGCTTTTCTGCGAGCGGCGTCGAATGATAAATAATGTGACTATTCTAGGTCAAAGCTAAGATTTGACCTGACCTTGGATCATGTCAATATCCAATTGGGTCAGAATGCATATCATTAGAACTGCAGAAACAAGACAACCCATATGATGCCGAACTATACAATTTAGCTCCGTTCCCAAAAAATTATTATGTTTAAACCTTTTTACCGATACTTTTCCATCAGTGACATCATACTCATAACTGACCTTAGGTCATCAACTTCAGAAATCCTAAAAAATAATTTTGTGTACTCGATGGGCCCTTTATGCAATATAATTTTTAGATTGATAAATTAAGCTGTTTCTTGCTCATGTTGTTTTCTATTTCTTAGATGAGGCCACTTGACCTGCACTGATAACATGACCTGAAATGACCTGAACCGAAAACTTTGACAGGAGTTGTAAAAAGCTTCAGAAAAATATATACTGGGTACAGCGGCGATGCGCGTAGCCGTTTTCAAGATTTTCTAAAAACCCAAGGGGTATGGTTACCCAACCCCCGCCCCGGCAATGCACGTACTCGGTACGAAATCGGTCAGGTGCACCATCTGTGAGTAACTAGAGACTAAATTCTGAAGCGCTTCTTTCCAGCTCACTTATCCAGCATCTTCAAAGAGATCATTATCATATCACAACCCTCATTAGTACACAAAAGAGAAATATGCTGCTTATCTGATGACCATTTCGTGTTACAATCTAGGTAAGGAATATACAATAATGTTTTATTATTTTTTGTATTAAGTTCATTAATGTATTTATTTCAAAATTTTGGCCAGTCTTTACAGGTAGGGCTCGGCTATACTAACATAACTTTTCAGAGCTGCAACAACGAAATGATTGTTCTGCAAATTAACATAGACCATATCTCTGTTTTCAGTTTATCGGTATATCAGAAGCGTTGTACAGTTTCATCTATAGCTGAACATAAGCCGACAACTATAGTTGTCGGCATAAACAGGACAGGGAATAATACAATTGTTACGCATATTTGCCATATGCTGTCGCATTGCCTATTGTCATGGCCGTGACTGGAGCACTTAAGCTTGAAGTGCATTTGCTAGCCCGCCGGAATGGATAATACAATTTCTGGAAGTCTTGGCAATGGTCAAACCATGACAGGCATTCGGCCTCCTACACCGAGAGGGGTTTCGGTGCCGGCACTTCTTCCTGTATCAAAATCTTGTTATTGAAAAAATTGTGGACGTCCGTAGTACATTCCAACATAGACATATCTGAAATATACCTTTGGGAAAGTACACCAGTTCTTTTTCCGTTTCTTACGGCACAATACTTCCCATCAGGAGTTTGCTTTGTTAAGGAATCAAGATATTCATTGCAGATGATAATGACAAAAAGTAGTGGCATTTTTAGTTCGTTTTGAGCCCCTCTCTCCCCACCTACCGTTTATTTTGCATAAACCAGAGGAAGGCTAGCGACTCGAATAATTCGTCGGTGGGCACAAGGATCCGGTGTGAGGAAGCGCTGAGGGTGTAAACCAATTTTAAAAAATACATATCAGGCCGAAAAATTAAGCAAAATACATAACAGAAAGGGAAATCATGGACGGGGAGTGTAAAATCAGATCACTGAAGTATCATTCTTCGGATTTAAACTATGTGACATATTGGCATGTTAGGGATTTCGCGAAATCCCTGAAAAGCATTCAGGTAGTTCGCGAAATCACTGAAGTTTCAGAGAGTTCGCGAAATCCCTGATCATCCAGTGATTTTGCGAACTCCCCTAGGGATTTCGCGAACTCCCTGGCTGGTCAGTGATTTCGCGAAATCCCTAGGGAGTTCGTGAACTCCCGGATTTCGCACTTTCTCTGTAACATATGCATGTGTATGTGCAAGTATGTATATGTACTGTGTCTGATGGAAAACCAATAAAAATGACTGTAAAAAATTACCCCTACGTACTTTAAACCGTACGAACTTTTTCCATACGAAATTTTTACATTACGAACATTTTACCCCTACGTGCTTTAAAACGCACGAAATTTTTCCATACGAACTTTTTCCATTACGATTATTATCCACGTACAGTCCCCCGCAATTGAAATTGCCATAACTAGGCTCGACCGGTTTAGGATGGATATCTTGCATCCTATGGTGCCTATAGGTTTAGAAACGGGTGCATCATGTGTATTTTTTCAAGAGCTTTCCAGTGGTCACCATTATTTACTAATATGACATCTGGGTGAGAAAATATTACACAATTACTGATTTTGCTGCTTTCTGACGGGGTAGTCTTCGGCTGACTTGCCACCGCCTCTGATAATCCCTGACCCTCTCGCCCATACCTGGACCACGTGACCTCACAGATGAATGGGCGGTTGGCATTGTGCCAGCTCGTTCATCCCTCTCACAAATCTTGTCGTGTCTGAGGGGCACTCGTATTGCAATTGCTCCCACTGTGTTGCTGTGTGCTGGACAACTGGCGTCACTGACCTGGGGCCCCGGTCAGTGGCAGAAACCACGCAATGCAGTGGCAGAACCACGAGTTGCTTTTTTGAGGGGGAGCAATATCCAATAAGATGGGCACAGATGGGGCCAACCATCGGAATATATTTTGCTGCGGGGAAGCACACGAATTTTCCCTCCTATATCCGTCCTTGTGCTTGGGTTGCGAAACATGTAAGCTGTCATTGGCTGCCGGGCTCCCCTCACCTGCATGTTTATTTAGACAGGATTCTGGTAAAACGGCTGATACAGTGATACAACTTTGTTTGGAGGTTTCATTAAAATAATATTTTCAGATACTCGTCAGAAGAGGGGACAGTTGGAGCCATAGGTGGATCCAAGGGTAAAGGAATGCAGGTCCCCCTCATTGACCCTCGGCGTCCCTAAAAGGATCACAGCATTCCTCTAAACGGTCGATGGCACTTCCTGAAATGTCACTTCCACCCCTCCCCCAGGATGCGAAAATCGGCACCCCGCCATAGGATTTGGCACCCACCTGAAAGCTTTTACCGGCCAAAAGTGGCACCCAATTTGTACGGATGACGTCCCACCCCCGGCAAGGTGACCCCCATCGGTGATCCTGGATCCCCTATGGTGGGGGCAGGCCCCCAATTTTCATTAAACATCGCGATTTAAGAAACAATAGGAAAATCGGGCATTGTGTGGGCAGCATTTTGCGAAGGTCTCAAGAAGCCTGAACCTGACGAGGTTTTGTTTTTAGATGGGAAATTTTCTTGTCAAGGGTGACGGTTTACTGGCTCTATCACTGTTTCGTCGGTGGCGGCGATTATTTATTATGGGACAATTGCTTCCAGCTAAATGAGCTTAATTCCGTCCACAGAGAATTTTTAAATTTCCAGCTTGAGAACCTTTGTAGAGTCTATTTCTCGGGAGCATAAAACTGTGCCCTCGCTTGACTAAAATCACGCAGTCGTCTCCCCTCAACGAACGGCAACCATTGCTTTAACTGGGGAGGATTGAGTTTCCATGAACTGGCCTCTAGACTGACATCACACGGTGCAAGCTTGGCATAGCGTTTGCGATAGTCTCTAACAAAAATTGTTGGGGTTAGACGACGCTCCAGCTCTCAAAGTTATATGGCGTTACCAACTCTCACCCTGTAAGGAGAGATTTGGTGCATTTGATCATCATACCTATTCAGAGAATCTGCCTGGACATGAACCCAAGGAGTTGAACCCGGGGGAGTTGAGCCAGGGAATCAGCGCTAGGTTTCTTGCGGCCTTTTGGCAGCACCCTCACTTGTCGGAAGGATATGATCATATTTTATGCTGAAAATATTAGATAATTTGTAGCAGTATTACAAAGGTATAAAAGCCTATGTAGCAGCTTTAGCGGTGATAGTGATCGTTGTTGAGAGTATCATTAGCGGTAAAATTGGTCAGTGATGGATCTAGGCGGTAGTTTTGGTGGGACAAACAAAAATCGAAACGCAAGAAAAAACGTCGCGCAGTGAAAGCTTTTGCAACAATCTAACTAGCCGGCAGGTTGGGGAGGCGGGGAGTGGGGAGTAAATATAAGTCGAAAAGCAAAACAAACAGGCGTCACTGGGTGAAATATGTGGCCACAAAATGCTTGCTTTCGATATCCAAGGATCATTCATCCAAATACGATTTTAAATATCAAGAGGACCAGGCTCCAATATTCACACTGAAGTTGACTGGTTCTGTTTGAAAATGATTTCTTCAGTTAAAGCACCAACACCTTGCTTATGAACTTAAAAGGAGCCGGGGAAAAGGTCGACAGCTTGGGGGAGGGGGATAACATTATGGTTTTGCTCCGAGCTTTTTCGTTCGGGGAGAAAATACGTATTGTCCCCCCTCCCCTTGGGTCCTCCATTAGAACTGGGTGCTGTTTGAGGGGTCTCGTTGCCACGTGCGACCACCGAGGGTAAAAGGGCAGTGAATAGTGAATGTTTCTCTGATGAAATCCACCAACTCGAGAGCTACTACTCTTCGAAATTTAGCACGACATTGGTTCCAGCTATTATTGATGTTAAAATTGTTCGATGTGTCGCTGAAATGAAAATATTTTAGGATAAATATTGTTTACATATTCTGGTTGGGCGAAACCAGAATATTACCCGGGGACCTTGCAACCAAAGCCTACCTTTGGCGGACGCAGGGGGCATTCCGGTCATGGCCCCCCAAAGCGCTGGAGGGGGCCAAACTATCTTTCCCCCCAAACGCCGGAGAAATTTTTGAAAAAAGGTGTGTACACTAAGCCTGTAGAGCAAAAAAATATTCGATTCCCCCTCCCCCCGGAGAGCGATCATGCACTTGGAGAGGTAGCTTATACTAGATCTGTCGAGCACTGAAAAAAGGTGTTTACAATAGGTATGTAGAGCAAAAAATCTTCGCTCCCACCCCCTTCCCCCCACAGGAGGACAGGCAGACATGGGTTTGCCCCCAAAACTCGGGTCTGCGTACGCCCCTGAAGCCTACGCTGCTCCCTTGACCTGAGAGGGTATATTACCAACAAGACTAAAATTGGACTGGAAACGAATGTTAAGCTGGTCTGATTCTGGTTTAGCCCGAGAGATTATTATCAGTATATTGTTTTGGGATTTCATTGAGTTTAAATCTTTAGCCTCGATAAATTTTTGAGAACTCCCGCAGCCTAATATTGAGCCCCTTGGGCTAAAGGGTGTTTTAAGCTCGTGCAATCTTTCGAAAGCCTAGCTGGCTCAGAGGCCCCTAACTATCGTGCATCTTTAGCTGCCATCTCAACTTAACGTATCTGCATTGGTTTTGGTCGCCCGGAAAGAGGCACATAAGCATTTATCACTAACTTTAAGAATTGTTGGGGTTTAACGACGCACCAACTGCCAGGGTCATACGGCGTCCCAAACTCTCACCCTGTTGGAAGGGATTTTGGGGATCAGATCGACTTATTCAGAGGCTCCGCCGGGACTTGAACCCGGGACCGGTGGCTTAGAAGACAAGGGTGCTATCCACTAAGCCACCTCATCCCCTTATCACTAACTTTATACGATATTATACGTAATAAATAATTTTTGGGCTTATCGATGCACCAACTGCCAGTGTCATATGGTGTCGCCAACTTTTTTACTGTTGAAAAGATATCCCGGGAACCAGCTTGCTCCTTGTTCAGGGAAACCGCCGGGCCTTGAACCCGGGTCGGCTGGGTGGAATCCAGCTACGCTGACCACTCCAATACAGCGTCTCTAGCATTTAATTGGAATTGAAGACATCCCTCTATCTGAATACTGATTTGTGCAAATCAGGATATATTTGAATATAAGCTGATGACCATTGTTGGTTGGCAGCCCCTACCAATGGTCCCCAGCCTTTGGAATTTTTCCCTAACTGGCAAACAGTACCCCTCTAGCTCGAAATACCTGAAGGCCTTTCCCGTTTGGCAAAGGCTAATGTGACCTTTGAGGAAGGTCGTTATGAGCACATAACCAGGCAAGCAAGGGCAAGGTAGGAAACCGAATAGCCTAATAAAGAAAACAATAGCTCTTTTTCGATTCATGTAATGTTCCCTTTGTGCCCATCTCCCAGCAACATGAGAGTTGGCGACACTATATAGCCTCAACAGTCGGTGTGTGTAAACCCCCAAAGCTGCTTTGAACCCATTTTCTTCCTTTGTCCCTGGAAAAATGCGAAAACAAGCAAGACCTGAATGTGTGTATTTCGCTCTGGACACATGAGCAACAAGAAAACAGTGGAATAAAATTCAGGCAGAATATCTGCTCCTAATTTCGAAACATTTCAAATAAATATGAGGATTCAGTACTTGCAAGTCGATAGTTTTAGTCATTTTTAGTGTAGTGGCAGGTTTCGACTCATTACCTCATGCATTTATCTACCATTTTTTGTGATTGAGACCCCATTAGCCAAACGGCACTTTTTCATGCTCCCTTCTTGTTCTTCATAAGGAGTTTTAGCGACCTAGCGTTCATGAATTGTAGCCAAATATGTTAATCATTTTCATTTTAACCATTTTCTGGTCCATAAGTCCTGATTACCATATAATAAAGAGATATTTATTTATTTATTTTGCAGCACAATGGTGACAATACTATCAGCATAATTCACAACAGGAACAGACACCCATGGAACAGGCATATATGTTAAACCTGATAAACAATTTGAATTCAAACTTACCCCACAACCCCAGGCCATTCCATTGATAAGCTAAGCGGGGAATATAAAGGAAAAAATATGACCATATACATAATTTTAATCGCCTTGGTGCTCTTCCCGGGCCCCATCCTCATTTTTGGCGAGTTATTCGGAGCCGATTTAAATGAGAGACTAGTCGACTTACACCAATTTATGGTTATCAGCCTGACAACTTATAACTGTAAATTGATAACAGTTCAGGTCAGGTGAACGAGTTTTAACGTGATTTCCACGCCCATGTGGGTCATTTTTGTTTTTCTTAGATAAGAACGACAAAGCAAGGGAAAAACGCGACTCCTACAGCAGGCCATGGTCGAGTTTCCTCCTCATTCAAAAGCTCTTCGAAATAAAAATTTCCCAGATATCGTCTAGTTATTTTGAGATCACGTCAGTAAAGACGCTACCAGGGATCACCGGAGGTCATAGTTTCGAGCTTGTTTGTGCTCATATCTTTAGAACAAGACGGCAAGGAGCTTCCAGCGCCATTTCTATTTTTCGTATCACCTTTGCCTCTTGAGTTAACAGGGGAAAGGGAGATGGACTGACGCCCCACGTCGTAGTGGGTGCGAAAAAGAGGCCAGGTGGTGTCTGGTTGACATACTTGGCTTTTCCCATTATTATCCCTTGCACCTGACTGGATTCAGCCAAATCAAAAATTTCTTGGCGTCGTCTTCACCCTCCCCCGGAGGGAGGGGGGTCTGAACACCCTCCCTCAGATTTTTCCGACTGTGCATAAAAATGCCGGCGCGAAGCGCCGCCGTAATTGGCGCACCCTATCCGTAATTAATTCTTCATCATTTTCTAGAATTTTACGTTTGCACCATCTCAGGTCAGGTCAACAGTGCAGGTCAAGTTACCTCAACTCCAAAAAGTTTAAGATTTCATGAGTAGGAACGGTGTGAATCTGTCTTCTTAAAACTCATATCACATAATAGCCCCATCAATTAGCGCAAAACATATTCCGGGATTTTACATATCGATGACCTAGGATCAAATACAGATCATGACCTCTCCATTGTAAATGCATGGGAAAACAAAAATTGAGGGAAATGGTTTTATTTCTGTTGATATATAGTTGAATACCTTCACATTCTCCAAATCGTAGTAGCTTAAGCCCCTCTCCAGGCTCATGGTGCAAGTTTGGACCTGTGATCTCTGAGAGGTCATCTTGGATTGCTTAAACCGCGCCCCAGTGGGCCTACGAGCCATCTTTGCCCTGGTGGGAGGGGGGTGTTTGAACACCCCCTCGAACTCGGCCTCTACGTGGGATAGCGAAAAAAGCGAACGCTGTTGGATAGTTCATACAAATTCATGAAGAAATTACATTTGTCACTTTTTGGCTCAGGTCAATTTTGAGGTCATGACAGGTCAAAGGAAGTGGGATTTTGAGTAGAGTTTTTGGTATCTAGCGTCTGGAGAGTTGAGTAAGACACCATTCGCTTCCTCTCGTCACGGAAAATCGAATGATGAATCAAATCGGAAAATCGAACGAGCCATACTAGGTCAAAACTTAAAAATGACCAGACCTCAGCTCAGGGTCACTTTTTAACCTAGCATAGTCAATATGCAATCAATCGACTCGCAATAGCAATCTGAACGCAATGATATCAAAATAAAAGCTGGATCATTTCATGCAGTTATTGACATAAGTCTGAAAACTGCTTAAATAGCCCCAGATGACCTCTCAGAGGTCACAGGTCAAAAATTGCAACAGGAGCCTGGAAAGGGTCCCAGAATACTACGATTTAGGGAATATTGAGGTTTTCGCAGCTGTTGAGTACACAAATACAGCCCAATTTCTGTTTTCCCATGTATTTACAATAGCGAGGTCATGGTCCGTAGTTGACCTTAGGTCATCGATATGAAAAATCCCGGAATATATGTTGTAGCACTCGGTGGGCCCATTATATGGAATAAGTTTTAATTCGATAAATTCACCCATTTCTTACTTATGCCGCTTAAACATTTTTGGAGGTGAGGTCACCTGCACTGGTGACCTGAACTGAGATGACCCAACCTTAAAATTTGGGGAAAAGTTGCGGAATCAATCAAGGATAAAGTGTGTTAAGTACGGCGGCGCCTCGCGCCGCCGTTTTTTTCGTGCCGCCGGAAAACACCCGAGGGGGTGTTTAAGCACCTTCCACCGGGGCGAGGGTTAAACAGGTAGACTTGGGTCAATAATTTCGCAGGAAATGATGAAAAAGCTTTTTTATTTTGATACCATTACGTTTGGATTGTTATTGCAAGTTGATTGATATGCATATTGATTATGCTAGATCAGATAAAGACCTTGACCCAGCTTTAGGTCACGTTACTTTTATGATTTCATGTAGTATAGTCATATTATACATGGTTCAATTTTCCGTAAAAAGAGGAAGCCAATGGCGCCATACAGTTTATACTAACTGAATTCAGTCAGACGATAGGCCCCATAAACTCCTCTACACCCTATCACATTTTTTTACCTGTCATGACCTAAATATTGACCTGAGACAAAAAGTGAGTAATGTAGTTTCGCGATAAATTCTTATGAACCATCTACCAGTGTTCGCGTTTCCCTCTATCCTGCATAGGAGCCGGGTTCGAGGGGAAGTGTTCTCCCCCTACAGCAAAAGATGGCTCGGACACCCACCGGGGCGGGTGTTAAATAACAAAATTCGGCCACAGGGTGCCGTTTTAAACCCCATGAACTCTAGTCCCCCAGAAAAAATATTTCAGCAGTGATCCTGTGAGCCTTATGAGGCTGGAAACATTGTTTGAAGCCATAACTCAGACATACCCAGTCTTGGACTCTCGTGCCCAGGCGCCTCGGTCACTGGACGGACCGCCTGGGGCTAGACACCTGCGAGACAGTACTGATCACCTCGGTTCAAAACACTGTGCCCCTGCCTGCCACACACTATTTACTACGTGTGGCCTTGCACCTGTCGTTGTAAACACGTAGTAATCACGTGACCCAGGTATGCGTGCCAGTCGAGCGAAGGGTCGGGGATTATCAGGGGCGGTGGCAAGTCAGCCGAAGACTACCCCGTCAAAATGCAGCAAAATCAGTAATTGTGCAATATTTTCTCACGCAGATGTCAGATTAGGAAATAATGGTAACCACTGGAAAGCTCTTGCAAAAATACATAAGAAGAACCCGTTTATAAAGCTATAGACGCCATAGGTTGCGAGATATTCATCCTAAACCGGTCGAGCCTAGTCATGGCAATTTCAATTGCGGGGGACTGTACGTACTGTTGCGGAACCCCCTGGTGCCGCCCTGCGTGGCGCACGGCGGCGCTTTTCCGAACCCCCGTGTGCCGTCCCGCCGGGCGGTCGCGCCCGAGCGGGACGTGACCTCGTTGGCTGCGTGGCCGGGGTCTGGGCAGTCGCTGGGCGGTCGGCACGGGATTCGGACCCGCACTGACGGCTCGCAGCCAGCCACCGATTCCGGTACGGGATTTGGACCCGTGCTGGCAGCTCTCGGCCTGCCTGTGATTCCGGCACGGGTGCGGCACAAGTGGAGTTGACTATTGGTGGAACTGTGGGGGACCTGTTACTGTCCTGAGTTGTATTCAGTTTTGCGAACGGAAATATACTTGGTTTATCCTGCTCAACGGGTTTTCCCCTACCAGGGCGTTCGTAACAGTACTTTATCTATACGTACTTTAGCCATACGTACTTCTGCGTACGTACTTTAGGCATACGAACTTCTTCCTTACGTACTTTGGTCCGCAGCCCATAACAGCTGGTCTGACGCCTGCTAATCGAACTGCATGACTAACGTACATTGTCAACAGGTTCCCCTGCGCTGGAGCGGCACCTGCCGAGGGCGCAGGGCGAGGCTATTTATTTGTCCTAGCTTCTTTGTTTTAATTTACGCATCTCTCCCTTTGCATTATGTTGACTTGCATAGATGAAAAAGCTCGTTTTGTTGAGGATGATGTGAATGCACTGAACCATGGTTGGAAATACGGGGGGGGTGGAGTTCAGGACCCCTTGGATTTTGGGTCTACTATAGGCTCTGTATAGGGCTTGTATTGCCGTGCCAGCGTTAACCCGCCCAGGATCCCCTGGATCGAGAAGAGATCTCCAGCCATGAACTGAACTGTGCCTGGTCAGTAGGGGCTCGTTTGATGGATACGGAGATATGCGTTGACAGTGCTGGTAAGGGGGGGGTACGGACACATGCGTTTTTCTTCCGTAGCGACCCATACGGTGGGTCGCTACGGGATGGGGATTGATGACAACCTTAGGCCCATGTATGGGAAATGCCTGAAAACTTCTCAGCGTTTCTGAAAGTGTTGTATTTGATCAACAAAACTTTGGTGTTGGCGGGGTTATTTCTGAATCCAAAATCTGGTACATTTGCGTGGTTGAAGTGTCATAATCTCATTTCAGAGCATAGCACCGCCGGTGGAGGTGTTTCAGTACCCGATTCCGTTTGAACGCCCCTTCAACTACGGCTTCATCATCATCTGGTGTGTCGCAAACTTCACTGTCATTATCGGCTCTCTCTGGAGCGCCGCCGTCAAGTTTGAGCTGTGAGTTTCGGTTCTTTCCTTTTTATCGCAATAATAATCTCCATCGAATTGAAGGCACGCAAGTGTTGTCTGGGTGTGTGTGGTCGTTAATGAAATGGTAAAGTGTTGTGACATAGGTTTGCACGATGAGGCGTCAGTTTGGGTGGTTGCGGTTCTCGTCAGCTGGGCGAGGGAGGAGGCGGCCTGGCAGGCTCGCCGCGATGGCATTGCTGATGCGGCGCAGCCGACTCAGCTGGAGCCATCCTCAGCACAAGTCACCGGTGTCACTGTCATCGGCGCCATCACCTTCATCATTGCACTGCTGCTGCTCTCCTACTTCTTCCCGTCGGCAATGTGTGAGTCGGAGGGGGTCTAGCGACGCGCTTACTGACAACACTGTGTGAGTCGGAGGGGGTCTAACGACGCACCAACTCCCAACACTGTGTGAGACAGAGTGGGTCTAACGACGCGCTTACTGACAACACTGTGAGTCGGAGGGGGTCTAACGACGCACCAACTGCCAACACTGTGAGACAGAGGGGGTCTAACGACGCACCAACTGCCAACACTGTGTGAGACAGAGGGGGTCTAACGACGCACCAACTGCCAACACTGTGTGAGACAGAGGGGGTCTAACGACGCGCTTCCCGACAACACTTTGTGAGTCGAAGGGGGTCTAACGACGCACCAACTGCCAAAACTGTGTGAGTCGGAGGGGGTCTAACGACGCACCAACTGCCAACACTGTGTGAGTCGGAGGGGGTCTAACGACGCACCAACTTCCAACACTGTGTGAGTCGGGGGGGTCTAACGACGCACCAACTGCCAACACTGTGTGAGACAGAGGGGGTCTGACGACGCGCTTCCCGACAACACTTTGTGAGTCGAAGGGGTCTAACGACGCACCAACTGCCAAAACTGTGTGAGTCGGAGGGGGTCTAACGACGCACCAACTGCCAACACTGTGTGAGTCGGAGGGGTCTAACGACGCACCAACTGCCAACACTGTGTGAGACAGAGGGGTCTAGCGACGCGCTTACTGACAACACTGTGTGAGAGGGATAGGTCCAACGACGCGCCAACTTCCAAGACTGTATGAGAGGGAGGGGTCTACCGACGCTCCAACTGCCCAAACTGTGTGAGCTAGAGGGGGTTTGAAGACATAACAACTGCCAAGACTGTGTGGAAGGGAGGGGGTTTAAGGAAGTTCCGACTGCCAAGACTGTTAGATGGATCGGTTTTAACGACGTGCCAACTGCCAAGACTGTTAGATGGATGGGTTTTAACGACGTGCTAACTACCAAGACTGTTAGATGGATGGGTTTTAACGACGTGCCAACTGCCAAGACTGTTAGATGGATGGGTTTTAACGACGTGCCAACTGCCAAGACTGTTAAATGGATGGGTTTTAACGACGTGCCAACTGCCAAGACTGTTAGATGGATGGGTTTTAACGACGTGCCAACTGCCAAGACTGTTAGATGGTTGGGTTTTAACGACGTGCCAACTGCCAAAACTGTTATATGGATGGGTTTAAACGAAGTGCCAACTGCCAAGACTGTTAGATGGATGGGTTTTAACGAAGTGCCAACTGCCAAGACTGTTAGATGGATGTGTTTAAACGAAGTGCCAACTGCCAAGACTGTTAGATGGACGGGTTTTAACGACGTGCCAACTGCCAAGACTGTTATATGGATGGGTTTCAACGAAGTGCCAACTGCCAATACTGTTAGATGGATGGGTTTTAACGACGTGCCAACTGCCAAGACTGTTAGATGGATGGGTTTTAACGACGTGCCAACTGCCAAGACTGTTAGATGGATGGGTTTTAACGACTTGCCAACTGCCAAGACTGTTAGATGGATGGGTTTTAACGACGTGCCAACTGCCAAGACTGTTAGATGGATGGGTTTTAAAGAAGTGCCAACTGCCAAGACTGTTAGATGGATGGGTTTTAACGAAGTGCCAACTGCCAAGACTGTTAGATGGATAGGTTTAAACGCAGTGCCAACTGCCAAGACTGTTGGATGGATGGGTTTTAACGACGTGCCAACTGCCAAGACTGTTAGATGGATGGGTTTTAACGACGTGCCAACTGCCAAGACTGTTAGATGGATGGGTTTTAAAGAAGTGCCAACTGCCAAGACTGTTAGCTGGATGGGTTTTAACGGAGTGCCAACTGCCAAGACTGTTAGATGGATGGGTTTAAACGAAGTGCCAACTGCCAAGACTGTTATATGGATGGGTTTTAACGACGTGCCAACTGCCAAGACTGTTAGATGGATGGGTTTTAAAGAAGTGCCAACTGCCAAGACTGTTAGCTGGATGGGTTTTAACGGAGTGCCAACTGCCAAGACTGTTAGATGGATGGGTTTTAACGACGTGCCAACTGCCAAGACTGTTAGATGGATGGGTTTTAATGACGTGCCAACTGCCAAGATTGTTAGATGGATGAGTTTTAACGACGTGCCAACTGCCAAGACTGTTAAATGGATGGGTTTTAACGACATGCCAACTGTCAATACTGTTAGATGGATGAGTTTTAACGGCGTACCCGCTGCCAAGACTGTGTGGAAGGGAGGGGGTTTAACGAAGTTCCGACTGCCAAGACTGTTAGATGGATGAGTTTTAACGAAGTGCCAGCTGCCAAGACTGTTAGATGGATGGGTTTTAAAGATGTGCCAGCTGCCAAGACTGTTAGATGGATAGGTTTTATCGACGTGCCAACTGCCAAGACTGTTAGATGGATGGGTTTTAACGACGTGCCAGCTGCCAAGACTGTTAGATGGATAGGTTTTATCGACGTGCCAACTGCCAAGACTGTTAGATGGATGGGTTTTAACGACGTGCCAGCTGCCAAGACTGTTAGATGGATGGGTTTTAAAGAAGTGCCAACTGCCAAGACTGTTAGATGAATGGGTTTTAACTAAGTGCCAACTGCCAAGACTGTTAGAAGGATGGGTTTTAAAGAAGTGCCAACTGCCAAGACTGTTGGATGGATGGGTTTTAACGACGTGCCAACTGCCAAGACTGTTAGATGGATGGGTTTTAACGACGTGCCAACTGCCAAGACTGGTGGATGGATGGGCTTTAAAGAAGTGCCAACTGCCAAGACTGTTAGATGGATGGGTTTTAACGGAGTGCCAACTGCCAAGACTGTTAGATGGATGGGTTTAAACGAAGTGCCAACTGCCAAGACTGTTAGATGGATGGGTTTTAACGACGTGCCAACTGTCAATACTGTTAGATGGATGAGTTTTAACGACGTGCCAGCTGCCAAGACTGTGTGGAAGGGAGGGGGTTTAACGAAGTTCCGACTGCCAAGACTTTTAGATGGATGAGTTTTAACGACGTGCCAGCTGCCAAGACTGTTAGATGGATGGGTTTTAAAGATGTGCCAGCTGCCAAGACTGTTAGATGGATGGGTTTTATCGACGTGCCAACTGCCAAGACTGTTAGATGGTTGGGTTTTAACGACGTGCCAGCTGCCAAGACTGTTAGATGGATGGGTTTTAAAGAAGTGCCAACTGCCAAGACTGTTAGATGGATGGGTTTTAACGACGTGCCAACTGCCAAGACTGAGTGAGACAGATTGGGAAGAGGCTTAATGACGCGCCAAGTTCCAAGACTCTTGAGGTGGAAGGGGTTTATCGACGGGTCAACAGTCAAAACTGCTAGGTAGAGGGGGCTTAGGGTAAGGGCGGGTAAGAGTACGCAGGAGATAAGAGTACGCAGCAGCTGTTTTGGTCACTAAGCAACCACTGAGATATTGGATTCCCTGATATAAAAAGCCAGGTGAGTGCCTAGGTTGCACACAAAAATTCAACGTGCTTCTGTTGTTCCTGCAGGAGTATAGGGCAAAATAAGTTTCTGGGCACCCTTGATGTAATATTTCTTAACTAGGTAACCTTGTAGACCATGCTTCTATTATCAAAAGTATTGTATTAGTCTGTCATCAGTAAGAAAGCTGAGCTGGGACTGAGCTGTAGGACCGGAGCTCACGATAAAACGCCTGCCAACATGTTTATGAAGACTTTCTTCCCAAGGAAGCATGTCCGGCAAGAGTACGCAGTAGACTATTGTGGAAGATTGCGCATGCTTAAGAGGTAGGAAAGTTTAATTTTTGCTCGGGACAGAGTCTGTAATTCATATTTGGAAAGCCTAACATTGCTAGATAGTTCTTGTATATTCAGAACTATTTAAAATCATACCATCGCCTAGGTTGTCGATACAAAAACTTTGCGACATGGCCTATGAACCTAAAGCACAGCGGGGCATCAATGCGTACTCCAGCCGTCTCTTTTGCGTACTCTTACCGACCCATTCCGGCAAGAGTACGCACGTGAATTCTTATTTTTGATGGGCTCGTGGCGAGTTCCGTTCAGAGACATCGAGTTGAAACATGGACCATACATAGACAATTCGTCAGGCTAAACAACGATATAAAAATTTTAGCTGTTAGACATATAGGAGAAAAGTGAGAGCCTTTAGAAAGTTAAGTGCGTACTCTTGCACGGACTTCCCCTAACGACCTGCCAACTGCCAAGACTGTGTGAGAGGGAGGGGCTTAACACGCGCCCCGCTGGGGGGGCGAAATTCGCCCCCTCCTGGTTTTCCCCAGATAGCTAAAAAACGGAGATACCCAGAACAACGAAACTTACGGTACATTATGCCTGATCAATTTTACACATCTGACCAAATTTTTTAGGTAAGGTCATGTCAGGTCAAGGAGCTATTAAGTGTCAAGTGACCCGACCTCAAAACCTAAAATTACGAGTTTGAAGCAGCGCACAGGAAACATTAGCAAACTGATCAGTTTGAAACTTCCACAATATGATAAGATCATTAGGGTCTACAAACTGCTATCTCGGAATTTTGATATTGTTGACCTAAGGTGGGGTCAATTTTTGGTCACCCCATTATAAGTCTATGGTGAAAAATACGGTGGGCTCGTTTTCAGTAAATACTGGATAAATAAAGCTGAAAGTCCTCAAACCGTCTATTCTTACCACGATCTTGATCATTAAGTTGAGTTTTTTAAGCATCTGACCTCTCAAAGGTCATATCAGGTCACGGGAGCAGAGAGTGATTGTTTTGCCAATAACTTCTCACTGAATTGAGATAAAGCTCCCATTTTGCTTGCATGGTGCTTATATTGTCACGGGGAGTCGATCGATATGCAACATGACCATACAAGGTCACTCTTTTGACCCTGACCTAGCTCCAGGTCAGGTCATTTTGGCTATTTGACCTAGGAAGGTCATATTATTCATCATTCGATTCGTCGCGATGAGAGGAATCGAATGATGCATACATATTTTCTCTAGCTTTCCTGAGGGCAGATCTAGAGAGGGAAACGTACACTACTCTGTTGTAAGCCTATGGAGCCTTCTTTGACCTATGCTGACCCCAATATTGACCTGATATAAAAAAATTTTCGTATAAAATCTCTTCGTCTTGTCAAGAACTTTCGAAAGCCGCCCGTAATTTTCCTTTAGCTTTCGTGGGGAACGAGATACGGAGGGGGGCGAAAAACGCCCCCCCCCAGCGGTGCGCGTCATGCAAGGGACCCCAGCGGGGCGCGTGTTAACGAAGTTCCGACTGTGTGAGAGGGAAGGGGCTTAACGAAGTTCCGACTGCCAAGACTGTGAGAGGGAGGGGTTTTAACGAATTTCCGTCTGTGTGAGAGGGAGGGGCTTAACGAAGTTCCGTCTGTGTGAGAGGGAGGGGCTTAACGAAGTTCCGACTGCCAAGAGTGTGTGAGAGGGAGGGGGCTTAACGAAGTTCCGACTGCCAAGAGTGTGTGAGAGGGAGGGGGCTTAACGAAGTTCCGACTGCCAAGAGTGTGTGAGAGGGAGGGGTTTAACGAAGTTCCGACTGCCAAGAGTGTATTTGTATTGTATTTGTATTCAACGTCACGGACTCTTCCAAACATAGAGGTTGGCTATTATAGAGCCCAGGTCAAGAAGAAACATGGATAAAAACTAAATCATACCCCCTCAATCCTCATACATTCCACAAACATGGCATGGTCACGATGAATTTAGCTCAGATGACGTTTGAGCTCTCGTTTGAACACACCTATAGGCATGTTTCGCACTACATGTGGTAATCTATTAAAAGCATGACTGGCACGGTATATAAAACGCCTTCTTCCTGACTCAGTTCTAATACGTGGAAGGAAGAGATCGCTGTCATTTCTCGTGGTTCGTTCCTGGCGTTCACTGCGAGTTGCTATTTGTTGGGCTATTAGAGCGGGTTCACCCACGTCCATGACACGTCTCAATAGGCACAATGAGTGGTACACAATCATTTCACGAGCGGGAAGCCAGCCTAACAATTGAACAGCGTCACTAATGTGATCCCGCCGTCGACGCCCCGTGACCACCCGGGCACAAAAGTTAATGAGCTTCTGGATTCTGTACATGCACTGGACGTTACAATTTCCATATACACTTAGGCAGTAGCGGACTGAGGACAAAACCAGACTGTTCACTATGGGCTTAATGGTCTGCGGGGGCAGTCTGTGTCGAGCATGGTGGAGCCCCAACAACATTCCGGTGCATCTTCCGACCAGTGAATCAATATGGGGTTCAAAAGAGAGAGTTCTATCCATAGTTACGCCTAAGTTTTTAACTCTATTGCTTTCTGTGATGATAGTTCCGTGAACAGATAGTGAAATTGTCGGAAGATTACTGAGCATCTGGCGGGTGCCGAGGACTAGAAGTTGAGATTTGCTAGAGTTCAATTTCATCGAATTTTGGGTAAACCATTGATATAAAGCTGAAAGGGTGTCCTCCATAAGCCTGATCATGGTTTGAATTTCTTGTTTTTTACCGGAGATTAGAAGTTGGGTATCATCAGCATACTGGAATACTTCTATTTTTGGACTTATATAGAGACTAAGGTCGTTTGAGAAGATCGAATAGAGGAGAGGGCCGAGACATGTCCCCTGATATACACCAATCGGGTTACGTACTGACGTTGAACACTTTTGACCAAACTGACCCCTTTGTTGATTTTGACTACCGTCCTCAGTTCTATCGGAATTCAGTCGTACGTATTGGAAATGGTCGGAGAGGTAGCTTTCGAACCATTTGATCTCAATTCCGTAATGTTCTAATTTCCTCAACAATTTTGAATGTTCAATAACAT
Source organism: Lepas anatifera (assembly GCA_034440635.1). NCBI lineage: Eukaryota > Metazoa > Arthropoda > Thecostraca > Lepadidae > Lepas > Lepas anatifera. The sequence continues at coordinate 41,958 of JAOTON010001380.1, read as the reverse complement.
CAAAACGTTTTCTGAGATCCAAGAGTACAAGGAGGGAAATTTTGCCGTTGTCCATGCCATTTAGAATAGAGTCGGTGACTTGGATCAATGCGGTTTCTGTGGAGTGATTTCGACGGAAACCAAACTGGGTGTCTGAAAAAAGATAGTGAGTTGAGAAGTAGGCGTACAACTGACCATAAACGATGCGTTCAGTTATTTTTGCCAAGCACGGGACGAGCGAAATCGGCCGAAAATTGGATGGGTCTGTAAGGGAGCCCGAGCCTTTGTAAATAGGCTGGATAACTGAAAGTTTCCATGATTTAGGCACAGTACCAGTAACTAAGCTTGTGTTAACGAGACAGAGGATGACATGAGATATTGCATCAAAACAATTTTTGAGGAAAGACATGGTAAGGCCATCGGCATCACATGCGTTGCTACTATTTAGGCTGGTAACAGTAGCGTATAGATCATCGATCGAGACAGGCTTGACGGAAAATGAATCACTCACTACCCGCGGTAGTCTGACAGGCAGCTCATCCTGGAGGGCAGCGTTGCATCTGGTAGCATTAACTAATGCAGCGGTTCTCGTTCCTATCTCTGAAAAGTACAAATTAAGTGTTTCCACGTCCATGTCGGGCATTTTCGGGCGAGTGCAATTTCCACCACTAATAACGGAGCGAACACAGCGGTACATAGAGCCCGGGCCTGCATCCCTAATACGCTGGCTGATGCTTTCCCGGGTATCTCTCAGCATGGCAGCGCGGACCTGCCTGTTCAGCTCACTGTACAGCTCCCGGTCTCCCCCTCCGCGCAGCGCGGCGGGCTGCCATTAAATGCTTGGTGGCGTCAGAAACCGGTGGCGGATTAGGGTTCCTCACTTTGAACCGACGAACTGGTGCATGCCCGTTGAGGAGGTACAAGAGACCCTGAACAAAAAAGTCACTCTGCCACTGGATGTCATCAGTGTTAAAAATAGGACCCCAGTTAAAACCGGAAACATCGTAACGAAATCGTTCCATGTTGATTCGCTTCCACTGCCTGCCGCATCTGAAAGATGGGGAGGGGCGATAGTTCTTAACATGAATGAGAGCACGAGTGAAGCTATGTGGACTGAAATCACAGTGTCTAACTTCTGTGCGAACAATCGAATCAGCGTCGTTTGAAGCAATGATATCAATAATTGATTCGGAGCGCTGATATGTTGAAGAGGTGACAAATTGACTCATTTGGAATTTAGCAAAAATGCGCATCAGCCGAGAACCCGGGCTACTCCCGTCAGTATTCCTAAAGTCACAGTTCAGATCACCAGCTAAAACTAAAAGTCCGCGATGATTGGTTAACACGTTAAGGACTTGCAGCTCCAGGTCGTCCAAGTCGGCATCGAGCTGGGCCACAGTGCTGGATGGTGGGCGGTAGGCCGAGCACAGCAAGAGGTGTTTTTCCCGTCCGGTGTTCACTTTTATCCAAAGTGTCTCTAGTTTGGACGTAGTGTTCTCGGGAGGAGGCTTGGCTAGTTTCTTGATATCAAAACAGTCCCGGACCAACAAAGCCACTCCTCCATAACCACGGCCGTCCAGTCTGTCCTCTCGGATTAGTTGGTAGCCTGGGAAAGTAATTACTCGGTTGGGCACGCGCGGTCGCATGGCAGCAAAGTCTGTGGCCGAACTCACTAGCTCGTGCCGGAGTGGTTGAATCTTCGGTAGAAGAGACTGAATGTTAAGTTGTGTCAGAAGAAGTTGACGATTGCGTTGTCGGCCAGGTCTCCAGGCTTGCCCGCCTCTGCACCCCCTCTTCTTGGCCCCAGGTGCGCGCCTGCCCCGGCGCGTGCGTGGCACGCGACCGCTGACCGGGTCAGTGGGGACGCCGGCGCCGCGGCCAAGGACAGCTGACCGGTCAAGGTCAAGAGCGTTCCCTGGGGCGGCTAACACTCGTGGGAATCGAACACTTCCCCTGATGGGTCGAGGGTTGGCAGGGCGATGGGATGTCACGTTGATGTTAGGGTGTTGGTAACGCCGTTGTCCCTGAGGTACATAATGAACTGAGGCCGGGAGTGTGATCAGCACTAGTAGTCTGACAATGGTTGCTATCACGATGTATCTTGCAATATCTCTATGCAGGATCATGATTTGGTCCGAACTCACCAGTCCAGGTCCAGTAAATGATGGTAAGTCCGGTGTTGAAGTGACAATCTCGGTAAATCACTTGCACTCACACTACGGCAATCTCATTCTGGCAGTCACACAAGGCACAGAGGTGAAGTGGAGGCGGGAGCAGCCCCGGCACGCAGCCGCCCGCGGGCGCAGTGCACAGGAGACTGTCAGTGTGTGAGAGGGAGGGGGCTTAACGAAGTTCCGACTGCCAAGACTGTGAGAGGGAGGAGTTTAACGAAATTCCGACTGTGTGAGAGGGGGGAGGGGTTTGACGAAGTTCCGACTGCCAAGATGTGTGAGAGGGAGGGGGCTTAACGAAGTTCCGACTGTGTGAGAGGGAGGGGCTTAACGAAGTTCCGAGTGCCAAGAGTGTGTGAGAGGGAGGGGGCCAAACGAAGTTCCGACTGTGTGAGAGGGAGGGGCTTAACGAAGTTCCGAGTGCCAAGAGTGTGTGAGAGGGAGGGGGCGTAACAAAGTTCAGACTGTGTGAGAGGGAGGGGCTTAACGAAGTTCCGAGTGCCAAGAGTGTGTGAGAGGGAGGGGGCGTAACAAAGTTCAGACTGTGTGAGAGGGAGGGGCTTAACGACGTTCCGAGTGCCAAGAGTGTGAGAGAGGGAGGGGGCGTAACAAAGTTTAGACTGTGTGAGAGGGAGGGGCTTAACGAAGTTCCGAGTGCCAAGAGTGTGTGAGAGGGAGGGGGCGTAATAAAGTTCAGACTGTGTGAGAGGGAGGGGCTTAACGACGTTCCGAGTGCCAAGAGTGTGTGAGAGGGAGGGGGCGTAACAAAGTTCAGACTGTGTGAGAGGGAGGGGCTTAACGACGTTCCGAGTGCCAAGAGTGTGTGAGAGGGAGGGGCGTAACAAAGTTCAGACTGTGTGAGAGGGAGGGGCTTAACGACGCGGCAATTCCCACTTCAGTGCGGTTTACACGGTAACTTAGATTGCACAGCATAGCAAGGCAAAGCATGACGGCCATGCCAGGGATAAATTTGTTGGGGTATGTGCTAAGATAGGCCCACAGCGCGAAAAATGCCAACTTTTTTCTGACAACCACTTGCATTGTATTGTATTGGACATTGTAAGACGTTTCCATACACCGCATGGCTATTCTACGCCTCGAGCCGTAAAGGGTAAAACAAAATGGACGAGGGATGTAACGCAATCGCACAAGTCAAACATTCACACATACACACATGTTGAAATGGTTGATGGAAATATGATGCCAAAATATCTGAAACAATAATAAAAAAATACCGATAAGACAATAAAAAGTGGTCACTGGAAGCAAAACCTAAACTTCACCTTGTTCCACGATTCTGTCCTGCGTCTCAGTCAGGTGCCTTTTCAGCTCACACTTGAATCTTACTTACTTACTTACTTATGGCTTTTTATTAGGCGTTCTGTGCATAGCACCTTTGCCCGCCTCTAAAGGAGTGTGTGGGAGAATTTTAGAATTTGCGTGAGGGCAAGCTACGTTAGTCTGTTAAAGCAATGGGAGTTATTTCAAGTAATGGGTTGCAAGATGTTTCAGCTTGCGACTGGACGGTCGTGGCAATGGCATAGCCATGCCAAGGGAGGTCTTTTAATAAAATTAGACCCGCAGAGTGCAAAGGTTACTTGAATCTTCTCAGGCCGTGTTGGCGGATGTCCTGGGGAAGTTCGTTGTACATATGTACAGCCGAGTACGAAAACCTCCGTTTGCCGGATTCTGTGTGAATCGCTGGCGTAACCAGCATGTCACTTTGTCGGGTATTTCGCCCTTACATGTCGGGCTTAGCTGTCAGGTGTTCTAAAATGTTCTCTGGCTCACCGGCCAACAAAACTTTTTTTAAGACTGTCAAACGATGGTATTTGTACATATAATTTACAGTGAGCCAACCTAGCCTATCAATCACGTCACTGATGTGATCGTATCGTCTTCGCCCCGACACAACACGCGCAGCATGGTTCACTACTCTTTGAAGCCGCTGACGCTGGGTTGCGCAGCTGGCGCCGTACACTGTCAGGCAGTATCTGATCAGAGGCATCACCAAGCCCTGAACCAGCGTAATCAGTGCTGGCTGAGGGAGACTGTGTTTGCAATGGCTTAGTCCGCACAGCAAGCCCGTACAGCTCCGCACCACGTCATCAGTGTAGTGCAAATGTCATGTTCTGGTCAAACCAGACGCCTAGATTTTAGCAGTAATAGAACAGCTGAGAGTCGAGCCCATGAAAGTTAGGAAAATAGGTGGAAGCAGCTTAACCATTTGCCGGGTACCGAGGACAAGAAGTTGTGTTTTGGCCGCGTTGATTTTTAGTCCGTTTTTGCCGTACCATCTAGATAAAAGTTTCAAGTTGTTTTCCATATTGCTAATCGTCTGGCTGAGATCTCTGGGTGAACCCGTGAGATATACTTGGCAGTCGTCAGCGTACATCATCAGAGTAGCAGTCTCTGAAAAGAGCGGGAGGTCGTTCGCATAGATGGTATACAGCAAAGGTCCTAAGGCTGAGCCTTGAAATGTGCCATTAGGATTAAGAAGGGTTTGAGACAGCCAGACTTGTTGAGTCGCGACTCAGAGTCGGAGTCGACTTAGAGTTGACTCAAATTTTGCTCGAGTCAGAGTTGAGTCGACTCAACTTCATGTTTGGGTTGGATCAGAGTCGACTCAATTGGACAACCAGTTGAGTCGAGTCAGAATCTGAGTCAGCCTCCATGCTGTGAGTCAAGAGTTGAGTCGACTCAACACTATTTTCTTAACATAAGTGATCACATGGCTGACATTTTAGAAATTTTCACATCTAATTTTGAAGGATTTCATATTGCTATTTGGTAATAACATGTAATTCATTATTCTCATATCCACACTAGGCCCATGCCTGGATCAGTTGTTAGCAACACAAGTTATGTAAAATACCTATAGTTTAAAAAGCACACACATTTGATAGTTTTTTCCATTTAATCCTAGCAATGGCATGCAGAATCATACAGAAAAATGTGTGATTAGGCACAAAATCAGGCATTTTCAACTTTGAAAATGCACACCACCCAAAATCATAAGCTCATTCTCATGCAAAAGGTAATTCACTCTTAGGAAACCATATCTTTATTTTCTGTTTTCTTCCTTCCTTTCGCTAAAACACTAAAAAACATGCATCAGCATCAGAAAGAGGGTACCAAAAAATCTTATTTTGCACATAAGCCTTGAAATGGGTCGAAACGGAAACTAAAAGCTTCAATTATCTGCTTATTTCAAAGCACTATCTTGATTTGTCGTGGTTTGAGAACACCCACTGGTAGATAATAAAAACTGCCTATTTACGGAAAATGGATATCAGTCCTACCTCTGACGTAGCCTGAGTAATTTCAAACTGTGAAACTGATAAACTGGAAAATATATATCAATCCTCTCACTGATAAACAACTTCCGCCCGCTCTTCAAATTATGATGATGCCGATTATTTTTATTTACCACTCTCACACTGCTTCCCCCCCGCGCGCCACATTGGTAACAAACGGATCATGGTGCGCAACGAAATGCTAGAGTAGTAGCCGTGTTATTCTGCCGAGCAGAACGCATAAAAAGTATGCCGCACGCATGCGCAGTGAGGTATCTTGTAGTCATGATACGGTACTGCGCATGCGTGCGGCATACTTTTTTGCGTTCTGCTGGCAGAATAACACAACGACACGGCTGGTTATTTGGGCTTTAGTACCCCGAAGGCATGATTGCCTTCACATGAACCTGCAGATTTTTCTTCCGCCTTTTTAGTCACGTGATTTTAAAGTGCTCTCCATCGTCAGGTTTGCGCTACCCGAGGCTAGTTTCGTAATGTCTTAAATGCGCCATCTGTAACGTTTACGTGTTTACTACAGCGTTTTCGGGAGGACAAGGCGAGTATACATCATCGTTTTTGGTTTTGGTGAGGTGCTGGATAGGGGCAGTGCACAGTGTAGTATTTATTTCTAATTTAAGTTCGTCACGGGATTGTTCAGAATGTTCTGGGGCAGGGATTGCCTCTCAAAATATCATATGTTGAAATATTGATTCCTGTTTTTTTCCAGTTGAAACGTCGCTTATTGCTTCAATTATGACTGCTCATGAAGGACATGCCTTTAAAATGCAAAGCCATCAGGCCCTTCCTCATACTCACCTGTTCGCGATTAGCATCTTTCTTCATTCCTATGCAGGAATAATTTCTGTCATGAATTAATGCATTGAAATTGGCATATTATTAAAGGAAATGTGCAGTTAGATTAACGCCATGAATAAATATACTGGATTTTGCATACTATTGAAGGAAATGAGCATTTTTCTCTGCATATTTTGCCACTATTCTGAGTCGGAATCGACTCCGACTCAATGCTGGTTTGAGTCGGAATTGAGTCGACTCACTTCTGAATTTGGTCTGAGTCGAGTCGGCTCACCATTTTCAACTCAGTGAGTCGAGTCAGAATCGGAGTCAGCCATTTAGCTGTGAGTCAGAGTTGTGTCGATTCAAGAAAATTTGATCAACAAGTCTGGAGACAGCTCAAAACCTATTCTTGTGCTAGAATTTTGAATTTTTACCTGTTGGACATTATTTTTCAGGTAGCTCTGGAACCACCGTATATCCACGCCATATAGTTTCAATTTACGCAAAAGTGAGGAATTAGGAATGCAATTGAAGCAGCGCGAGCAATCAATTAGGCAGAGAAGCGTAATTTGACGTTCATCCATGGCCCGAAAAACCCGGTCAGTTACATTAAGAAGCGCTGTAGCGGTCGAGTGGTTCTCTCTGAAGCCGTGCTGGCTGGCGCTGAACAGGTGATGCGTGGGAAAATAGGTGAACAGCTGATCGTAAACAACACGTTCTGTGATTTTTCCTATAGCTGTTAGTATGGATATGAGCCGGAAGCAGCTGAAGTCGTTGAATTTGGCCGATTTACGAATAGAGTGGACTAAGGTTAGTTTCCAAGTATCGGGCACAACGTGACTGGCGATACTAGTTTCGACGATATGGATTAACACGCGCATTGACGGGGGTCTGAGCCACCTTCGCTTTGACGAGGGGGCGGGTACCCGCCCCCTAAGATCTCGAGAACCACGGTAGGTAGCGAAAAACGGTAAACGGCGTTGGGTAGCCCATCTACTTCTCCATCGAAAATATTTGAACCATTTGTCAGGTCACATGTAAGGTCACGAGAGGTCAAAATATGCCGTAATAGGGATAACATGTAAATTAAGTTTTTCGGCCATTACATCTGAACAAGTAAAGATAGCGCAAAACGACTTTAACTACATGAATCCTCACAGCAAGCCGAATCAAATGATATCTAATTTGACTTTGTTAGGACCGAGAGTACGATTGCCGTGGCAAGTGAACCAATATGATGCTGCTGCTGCTGATGATGATGATGGGAACAGACGTCCTCAGCGGACAATCGGTTGCGGGTCGTGCGATTATTTCACCATGTATTTGAATAGCTCCTGCATGCGATTTTTGCCCTGCGGAAACGCTGTGAATGGGCGTTTACAGCGAGTCTATAATCAAGTTTTGGGATTTCAATGAATATTAAAAGAAGTATTTTGATCATGTCACAAATTGTTAGAAAAGAGGATGTATTTCTGTTTTTCGAGCGTATGAAAATGGGGAAAATGTTGTTTCCTGATATTCAGATCTCTTTTTATTCTTAAATTACTATATTTAGAACTTCATTTTCCACAAAGTGGTCGATTCCCTTCAAAATGTGCCAGCATTCAACACTGTGAGACGGAGGGGGCTTAACGACACTGATCTCAAGGTTATGTCGCTGTGTAAGGCGGTCGGGGTGGGTTTAACACGCGCAGTGGAGAGGAGTCTGGCGTCAACGCGCAGTAGAGGGAGTACTGAAGTGTCTCCCTTGAGAGATTTACAAAAACACAGATGATTAAAAAATGGCCGTTGTATACGGCGCCGAAAAATCCAAAGGCTCAAGTGATCTTCACGGGAGTGTATTTGGTTGGAAACAGCTCAATCCTCATCACCGACTCCAACCGGATACCTCCACCACCGACTCCAACTGGATACTCCACCACCGACTCCAACTGGATACTCCACCACCGACTCCAACTGGATACTCCACCACCGACTCCAACTGGATACTCCACCACCGACTCCAACTGGATACTCCACCATCGACTCCAACTGGATACTCCACCACCGACTCCAACTGGATACTCCACCACCGACTCCAACTGGATACTCCACCACCGACTCCAACTGGATACTCCACCACCGACTCCAACTGGATACTCCACCACCGACTCCAACCGGATACTCCACCACCGACTCCAACTGGATACTCCACCACCGACTCCAACTGGATACTCCACAACCGACTCCAACTGGATACTCCACCACCGACTCCAACTGGATACTCCACCACCGACTCCAACTGGATACTCCACCACCGACTCCAACTGGATACTCCACCACCGACTCCAACTGGATACTCCACCACCGACTCCAACTGGATACTCCACCACCGACTCCAACCGGATGTTCCACTACCGACTCCAACTGGATACTCCACCACCGACTCCAACTGGATACTCCACCACCGACTCCAAATGGATACTCCACCACCGACTCCAACTGGATACTCCACCACCGACTCCAACTGGATACTCCACCACCGACTCCAACTGGATACTCCACCACCGACTCCAACTGGATACTCCACCACCGACTCCAATTGGATACTCCACCACCGACTCCAACTGGATACTCCACCACCGACTCCAACTGGATACTCCACCACCGACTCCAACTGGATACCGCCACGACCGACTCCAACTGGATACCTCGACCACCGACTCTACCGACTCCAGCTTCAAACTTCAAACTTCAAACATCCGTTACGACTTGCTTTTAGCCCATTTCTGAAGTTGATGCCTAGAATTTTGATTTGTGACCCTAGAAAGGTTATCTTAGGTCAAATAAGCATTCTTTGGTGGTTTACTCTATAAATTTTGAATAAACAAAGATAGACTTTTTATTTTGTCGCCAAAGTGTTTGTATGGTCACTGCAAGTCAAATGATATACATCATAACTAAACCAGGTCAAGTTGGGTCAGACCGCTGACCTGGGCCAGGTCAAATTTTAAATTTGACCTGGCATAGCAATATTATGTACCATTCGATTTGTATTGACGAGAGGATTGCAATGGTGCATCAACTACGACTGCATCTTGCTCTGTTTGGAAGTTATAAGGGAAAAAGGAAACGCCCTTATGCATGGGCGGCTATGAACATTCCCAAGAACATTCCCAATAGTCAGTAACCTGCAGCTCCCTTGGCTTTGACCTGACCCGAAAATAATTGTCACTGTAATGAAAGAGAAACTGAAGAGCTTTCGAATGATGTTCATATAATATTTCTAGCTGTCATAGTTTCGGAGATATATGAGGTTTTCTTAGTACGCTTCATATTAGCGATTTTGACCTATTTTGACCTCTGGTGACCTTGATATTGACCTGACGAGAAAAATGACCGAAGTATTTTCGATATCATTTTTGAAGAAGTTTCGATTGCCGTTTTACGTTTTTTTCTAGCTCTCGTAGTTTTTTTTAGATCGTGGGGGTCTTTTTACCCCCCTCCACCAGGGCGAAGGTGGCTCGTGCCAGTCACCGGGGCAAGGGTTAAAAATCACCCAGCTGGTCATACAGGAACCTGACGATCCAGGCCATTTTTTTTAATGTTAACTGGGGGCCATTTGGCCCCTCTCCCCCAGTCGACCGAAATCCCCCCCGTGACCGGAAATTGGCCCCCCAGTGAAATAGACAAGAGATGACTTAAGCTTCAACAAATGCAAACTCACCCAACGAAAATTGGACAGACCACCACCCGATATCGACAGATGACGTGGTGCTGGGAGCCACTGATTTGGCGTGGTGGCATCCACAGATTACGTGGTGCTGGCGCTGTTCTTCCTTGGCTCTGTGTCCGGCCTGTACGCTTGCCTGAACGCCATGCTGACTCGCCTCCCCAGCTGCTGCGATCTCGGCATGTAAGTCAACCCGCACGCTGCGATCTCGGCATGTAAGTCAACCCGCACGCTGCGTCCATGACATGTAAGTCAACCCGCACGCTGCGTCCATGTCATGTAAGTCAACCGGCACGTTTTGTCCATGTCATGTAAGTCAACTCGCACGCTTTGTCCATGTCATGTAAGTCAACCCGCACGTTTTGTCCATGTCATGTAAGTCAACCCGCACGCTGCGTCCATGGCATGTAAGTCCACCCGCACGCTGCGTCCATGGCATGTAAGTCAACCCGCACGCTGCGTTCATGGCATTTAAGTCAACCCGCACGGTGCGTCAATGGCATTTAAGTCAACCCGCACGGTGCGTCCACGGCATGTAAGTCAACCCGAACGGTGCGTCCACGGCATGTAAGTCAACCCGAACGGTGCGTCCACGGCATGTAAGTCAACCCGCACTCTTGGTATTTATTTTAGCACGATTGCTACTTCAGTGAATTTGTTTCTTTTATAATGTGACTGAGCATTGCCAAGTCTGCTCTTGAAACTGTTGTCAGGGTAGATTTCGAGACCGATCGACTGTCGCTAACCTCAGAGAAGATGGGAACTGGTTATGATTTTGTATTGAAATTTAGAACCGAGGGGAACACATGGTTACCAGGAGACAATTGAGGTACGTGCAGCCAGGGGCGTTGCCACGGGGGGGGGCAGGGGGGCCGGGCCCCCCTCCGAAAAAAGTGGGGGCCGGCCCCCATACTTTTTCACACAATCACTTGCACTGAGAGAAAAATTGACTCTCGCCCCCCAGAACTCTTAAACATTTTGCGGGCGTCCTAGGAGGAATAAATGGGGGACGGAGAATAATATTTTTCCTCATGGATCGGCTGCCGTCCGATCCATGAGGTAGTAAAGGCGGCAGAGAAGTCAGCCCAGGGCCGTGCACGAGTCAGTCTGAAGCTCATCACCTCGGTGCAGTTTCTCGCTCGGCAAGGTTTGGCGTTTCGCGGCCACGATGGTGAGGGAGGAAACTTCAAGGAACTCCTGCATCTACGCGCCCAGGTCTCACCCGAGTTGCACGAGTGGCTTCAGAGGAAAGAAAACTTCACGCACCACGACATCCAAAACGAACTTGTCAGGCTCATCAGCCATGAGGTATTGCGCTCCGTTATTACCTCAGCGCTCAGCTCCAGTCGCCTACATGCTGAAGACCCGAGTTGCTTCTTTTCAGGCATTGTCGATGGGACGCAAGGCATCAGTGGTGCTGAACAGGAGTCGGTATGTTCATATATGCGGTAATCATATATGTTGATGAAGATTTCCAAGCTCAGGAAGAGTTCTTCGCATTCTATGAGTGTGCTTCGACAACTGGCGCTAACCTGTCACGAATGGCCGAGGACGCACTTTGCAGGCTAAATCTGCCACTCGCTGGACTGCGTGGAATGGCCGTTTGTCGGAGCCTCGTCGCTAAGGACAGCTGCGACGCAGCCGAGCCCGTGAGGAAAGCGCTGGGCTGCGTAAATGAGCTGGGTGCAGTGTTAGATCCATAACATGTATTCATACATACATTCATACACAAAGATAGGCACGCTACTACAAAAGGAGAGAACTGATTTGTAGAGGATGGCACCGTGGTTAAGGAGCAATGAGTGCGGAGGGGGGACGCGAACGGACTAGCACGGACGCGCACGCACGCGGTACTATGAGTTCAAGTTCGATACGAGTACGAGTTCGATACGAGTACGAGTTCGTGTCGATGAAGTGGATCGGCGTCGGTGTAGTGACGGAAGGTATTAAATACGGGCGGTACCGCTACTATTAGGGGTCATACGCGCGCGTGACGGGCGAATTCGAGCGTAGACGGGACCGACCGATGCCGAGTGCGGTGGGCGACGAACAGTGACGGGGGTCGTAGTGGGACAGAGCGAGCCAGGTACCGGACGGCTCACCCGACGCAGCGACGATGTGTCCGAGGTAAGGTTTGAGGCAAGGTGAGGACCCTTTTTATTTCAAGGCATGCTGGCTGGTATGGATGGGCACACATAAGGTAAGGCACACATATGAGCACAGTACTTTCTGTGTTAGGAGAGAAAAAAACGGAGCTAGTAATCGGAGCATCAGGAAACGAGGATCCAGCGACGATGTGTTCTGAGGTGAGATGAGGATCCAGTTTGTACACCGTTTAGATTTGCTGCAAATACAACAGGTTCACAGAGCATATAGAGCACAAAAACGTAAAACAAGCTAAGGGTATGCTAATAACGGTAACAACAGAGGGCTGTTGCAAGGCTTAAGTCGAGATTAGGATTCAGAAGCTAATCTGGACTGTTCAGTGAATCGGGGAAGCTGCGTGTGAAATTCAAAGATGTGTTCAACGGGGCTGAAGTATCAAGCTGCTGTCTGCGACCTCTCTGTCCGACTCGCTGGACGGCCCGTCTTGCCGCTGCTGACGCCGCTCTCAGCCGCTACCCAGAGACGCTCACCATGTTGGAAAGCCTGGCTGAGGGAAGCGTTCAGCTCTCTACCCGAGCTGCTGACCTCCACGCCCAGATGCTCAAGGGGCAAACGATGGTGGCCATCTAGATGGCACGGGCCGTCCTTGCTCCCATGGACCGGCTAAGTCGCGCTGTGCAGAGTGCAACGTGCACTGTATCGGTCATGTCGCAATGCATCCATGCCACGGTGGAGCAGCTGCGGGTGCAGCGCGAGTCGGCCGACGAAACGATCCGAGTTTTTTTAAGCAGGCTCAAGAGGCAGGCTATGAGGAGATCCAGCGAGAACGGTGCCACCCAGAGCGCTCGAATGGTGATGCACCAGCTCAACGTCGAGCGTCGATAGAAGATTTCCTGAGTGCCGAGTAGGTACTTGGTGATGCTGGACACGGCTTCTGTTCAGCTAGAGACCTGTTTCTGCCAGAAGGGTGTTCAGGAGCATGCAAAAATGGAAGAGCTTCTCTTGTCAGCTCCCGATGCTGGGAAGATTCGAGAGCTTTTCCAGCGAAGCCCCTGGAGTGACGATCTCTCAGCGGCGGACCTGTCACCGCAGCTGCAAGTCCTGTTCAGGACAACGAAACCGGATAGCCTGGCCGCTGCTATCAAGCTTGTGACTGCGATGGAGAGACTAGCACAAATTATGGTGCCCGAAACAGTCAAGCTTCTCCGACTGCTGCTGACGCTACCAGCCAGCTCTGCAACAGCTAAGCGAAGCTTCACTGCACTGAGGTGTCTGAAGACCTGGTTGTGCTCCACTATGAGCAGAGGTTGAAGGCTGCAGCAATCTGCGCTGTGCACAGAGAGCGTGTCGCTCAGGTGGATGCCGACCGTATCATTACGTCATTCCGTCCAACTGAACACAAGAGGCAGCTGGTGTTCGGCCCGTTGTAGAAAGCCTCAATCAAGAAAGTAACAGTTGACTTGAGAATCAGGATGCTTAGCTGGGCAGGAAATCTCCCCAATTGCAACAGCAGTACAGCTGAAGCCATGGTCATTTCCGCCTCTTCCACAGCTCAAGTAATCACGATGAGCGTAGCCAGTTCTCGGAGTGTGTGGAAATATCGACCTTAGAGTAATTTGTGCAGCCCTGTTCCAAATGCCAATATATTTCGGAGATATTGGTTTTCCACTTCTTATGTCGATGTTTAGGAAATAATTTGAAGCATAGGTTTTTTTAGCCCGTTAGGATCTAGCGATATGCTGAGTCGCGAGCTTTTGGTGCTACACATATTGCAGGCTTTTGGTGCTACATGTAAAAATTATTTCACGAGAATGATCTGTAATTATCACATCATACGAATGATTCTTGAGCTTCTGCTCCACCATATCCCTGCGGTTTGTTCTGCAAAACACATTGCCAGTTTTCGCCTTCAGATAATATTTAGGACGCCAAATCACGATGAAAACATACTGCTCTGAAATATGTTTAAAACATCGATAAGGTGCTAAAAAAGCGGAGAAGAACAAAAAGGCTTAATTTGAAGGTCCAACTACGATAATTTCTCAGGTATTTAAGTCCCAGTCTTTTATTTAAGTCCCTCCGCTGCCCGGGCTGCCCCCCCCACTCAAAAACCCGTGGCGACGCCAATGGGCGCAGCTGCCGTCCAGCATCCAACCTGGCTGGTGGAGTTGGCGCTCAGAAGGGCTAGCTACCACGGGTCCCTACACTTTGTATATATTCCAATTCATTTTATCCCAGAAATCGTTGCATGTTCCCGCGCAGTCTTCAGTCGGGCTTAACCCTCGCCCCACCGGGGGCCATCGATGCTCCCCCGTAGGGCGAAGGTGGCGCCGGACCCCCGGTGGGGCGTGGTTCAAAGTGTAAATTTGGAAGGGCAAACATGCAAAGCAATATACTTGTAACAAATACTTGTAATCATTGTCGGTATAGAGTCAGTCCAGGGTCATTAAACAATGGTAAATCTGTGCTGGGACATTAACATCATACCTGCCCCGGGCAGATTAGATGAATTCAATTAGTTTTTCGATTCACGCGAAATAGGTATTCTTGCCCGTTGAGAAAAAAGCTAGACGATAGCCTGCAGCTGGCATATTTGGTGTTCAGAGTTCTCCCCACCATATGCCACATACCATATACCAGAAGCGATGCAAGCAGGAGTGGGATCCGTTTACGCGCGGAATAGCGGCACTTCTTGCAGGTGGCTGCAGCTTGAGCCCAGCGGAGAAGAGTTTATCCGATGCTTAATACAGACCAGAGCAGGCCATTTTTTAACATGTTAACTGGGGGCCATTTGCCCCCCCCACCAGTCGGCCGAAATGCCCCCCCAGTGCCCAGAAATTGCCCCCCCCAGTGAAATAGACAAGAGATGACTTAAACTTCAACAAATGCAAACTCACCTGACGAAAATAAGACAGAACACCACCCGATAATAATAATTTAGGTTTATTGGTGGTGCGAAATTGGCAACCCACAAAAATTGTGTTAAAAATTTCCATCCGTGGTTGTCGCCTCCATCGTGCGAAGACGAAGCAAAGCGCATAATGACGGGAAATTCCGGCAAAACTGCCTCAGCATCAACTAATCACAATGGTGGAGATGACCGCTGACCTACAACCAATCAAACATCATGTTCTATCCGACCGGAAGCCCACACCCCAGCTCAGCCAGTATCGTGAGATGTATGATGCTCTTATTTCACACGCGGTCAGTTGTGAGCTCGTTCGTGGATTAAACGGGGCACTGTGTAGTCGAAGCGGTTGCTGGTGTGGCGGTTTGAAGTACTTAGTCTTTTTATTCATTATTGTGGTGGTAGTATACATAAATGCCACCACCGGCAAAAAGTGAGGGGGCCAGCCAAACTTCAAACCTACCTGATCAGTTTCTTTCACTTTCACTTAACTTCTCCAGCATTGGGTGTGCAATCAGTTTAGGCAAGCCATCCTTATGAACTGCCTTAAGGTGCCTCGATTAGAGCCGGTTCTGGCCGTTGAAACTGCACCCTTGGTACCCACACCTCACTTTTTCTCTCGAAGGTTATACTTGGGCCGGCATAATGCCGATCAGTCAAAAATATATACAAGCACGGAACAATTATACGCACTCACTCAACTCGCATTCGCCACAGTTTATCACCTTTTTCCACGCTTCCTTCTGACCAAACGATTAGGAGAGCAATGCCTCTACTTTCCCTCCGATCCCGCAAACACGCGTTCATACGACGCGCCAGTGGTCTTCTGTCGTGTGGAACAACCATGTGGCAACTCAACCGGAAGCTTCCTATCCCAAATAACCCGCAGTATTCCAAGAGTCGTGGGAAAATTTCATGCCGTATTCATGCGACACTAAGGAATTTTCCTGCGACACGGCTCTTCGTTACAGTCTCGTTACAGGATCCCAACAGAGGGCCTACGGGGATACACCTTGTAACAAAAATTAATAATGACACCTAATTATGTTAATTTTTATACCATATTTTACTGTTATAGTTCTAACTTACTACTCTACTTCAATATTCATAGCATGTAGTCATAAATGCATGGTGTGGCGAGCCACCCCTGCTGCCACGGCCCAGAGCTGACCCGAGACGTCGGCCGCGCCGCGTTTTGATGACTTTGCATCCGGTGTCCAGTGCTCTGGCACAGCGAGCGACGGCCCAGGCAGGTGATGTCATGCGTATGGCTTCTGTAACCCGGTGCTTCTACAGTTGCCTGATAAAAGCTTTCATCAGTTTCTGACGTTGCTGTGACGTCTATCTTTTTCACAAATCCAGTCATTTCATTGGCGTGTGTGGTGGGCGTCCACTTCCCTGTTGTTTCGGTGAGATGGACATATGTAACTGGCTACCCGCTGTTGTCTCGGGGGAGTGCGCTTAGAACCGTCTTCACCAGCGGACCTCTGCAGTCAGGCGCCGGCGACGGTCGGCATCGCGTCAGACCATGCAAGACCACGCCAGGTCACGCTGGATTAGGCTAGGTCACCGTGAATCACGCTTGTAGAAGATAGGTTGACAGAGAGTGAGTGATCTGTAGCGACGCGTATTCTTATTCGACACCTCTACGTATATTAATTGGCGCTGCCATTCCGAGTGAAGACCGACTGCTTTAGTACCTGTTGGACTTATATTCATCGCTGCTATAACCTGCCTTTACACAACGCGAGGCAATACAGAAGAAAGAGGAACCAACATCTTTTCATCATATAATGGCGCGACGAGGTCTTACCACTTCAACTTAATCACAGCCGAGTGAAACGTTTTCACGACAAATTGGCACCGTGACCCGTGATAAAATTGGACACCGAGAAAAATCGAAAATTCGCCAACAAGTACTTCAAGGACTTCAGTTTTCCAGCTACGCCGGGAAACATCTTTAAACACTTCTCTGTCAACTTTACAAGCTGGTTCATCGAGATCTTCAATTCTATCGTCGAGTTTATCAGTTCCAGGATTCATCTCAACTAGAGGTCATCACCGTTCTCTGCGACAGCCATCCCAAGTTCTTCGTTTTTCAAGTTGTCACTTCACTTCTTATTCAAGATTCAACTCTTCAAGATATTTTTTCAGGCTGCAAGGCACTTCATTTTTTTCAGGCTTCAAGGACTTCAACTCATCATTCATCTAGTTCTTCGTGGTCATCCAACATTTCATCCGACATCAGGAACATCGTTCTACTGCTCCAGCCAATTTCTTTTTCAGGTTAAGAGTGCTTCATTACAGCATTCTTCATCGTAGCATTCTACACTTTTAGTACTGTGCGGACAGCATCTCCGGTTCATCCATTGATGAACAACGGCAACTGGCATCTTCGCCTTCAGTCTTCTGACATCATCTCATCAGCTACAAGTAAGGTGATTCCTTATCCATCCTTAACTGTTGAATCTTCATAAGCTGTTGTTATATTGTGTTGAAATTTTGCATAATTTGAATCATGGCCGAACAAACTCTTGTTGAAACAATGAAAGATATTTCGATGGAAATTCGAGTCCAAGGTCTCACACAGCACGTTCGATCATTTTCTGGGGAAAGTTCCAACAAATTTCATGACTGGGCAAGAGATATGGATTCGATAGCCTGCACAGCCGATGATAAGCGGATGAAAATTCTGGCTACTAGAACATTGAGCGGACCCGCAGGAAAATTTGCCTGCAGACTGATCACTCAAAATCCTAACATCACGTGGCTGGAACTAAGGAGACAGTTGAGAGACAGATACAGTGATCTTAAAGACCCGTACTGTGCGAGGGAAAAACTTCAAAAAATCAGACAAAAGAAGGGTGAGCTGATGCAAAACTTCTCAGAACGTCTCCAAGACGTTGCAAGTGAGGTCTTTGATGACCCAAACAGTGCAGACTCACAAAGAACACTTGTAGAAGTGTTCCAAAAAGGCGTATCTGATGATCGCCTCGCCCGAGCCCTCATTCGGAAAAGTTCTCAACCCTTCAGGATGCAGTAAAATTTGCTAGTGAAGAACAGCAAACCGACAGGACTTTCGAACTTTGCAGAGGAAAACTCGATACTGAGGAGCCCATGGAGATTGATGTGGTTCGTAACGACTCCCAAAACGACAGGATAGAGAAATTGGAGAAATGTTTGTCAGATGTTGGATCAAAACTAGATAAACTGACCAAAAATGTTGTGAAAAATCAGAAAACCAACCCTACGTATCAGGCATCAAACCAGACGCATCCCCAGCAAAGACGCCAATACCAGGCGCAACCCCAGAACCAACGCCCATTCCAAAGGCAACAACGCCCCAACCAGTGGCAGAGGCGACCTCAGAGTCAGCCTCCAAGAGCCCCATCTCAGCACCAACAAGCTTTTCAGCCGGGGACAGAGCCAAACCAGCCCCCTCAAAGATATCAATGGACACCAGACGGTCGTCCGATCTGTGCGTTCTGCCAAAAAGTTGGACACACTCAGCGAGTGTGCAGGATGAAACAAGCTAACTTAGCTGCCCAACAGCAGTCGGAAAACTAGGATGTCCTCCTGTTACCAGGACCGAACAGTTGGAAACCCCTGATCCCGATGGTCCTAGGGACAATATTGCTAGAATCTACATCAAACAGGACACTCCTATGTGCTGGACATATCTTGGAAATCGAAAAGCCTATACCCTTGTCGACACTGGAGCCGACATTTCGATCGTTTCAAAAGAATTCTTTGACAAAATCTGTTCAAAGCATGTCTCTGACTTCACAACAAATTGTGCTCCTCTCGAGTCAGTAACTGGTCACAAGTTAAAAATTTTGGAACAGCACAACTGCCAGTAGAAGTCTCAAAATTCTGCAGAAAATTCAAGTTTCAAATTGTGAAAGGTCTCAGACACTCATGCATCTTGGGAAATGATTTTCTCAGTGAGTTTGGTGTAAAACTTGATTTTGGAAAGAAAACCATGAACATCCACAACAATGTCATCCCACTGAGACCACAACGCCTCAATTGTCAGTCCATCACCTCATTGGTGAGGCTGCCTGAGAAAACTACCATCCCAGCGCAGTCATATGTTGAAGTACCTGCGTACATCAACAGAGTCCAACTCATCGATCAGGACTGTACAGTGCAGCCACTGAACAACACCCCATATTTCTGTGAGGAACCAGGACTCTTGGTACTAAACTCAGTGAGCCGCCCAAACCAAAAAGGTCACTTACCAGCAGTGATCGTCAATACGACCACTCGTGACTATACTCTTCCGCCTCGCCAGGTCATTGGACTTGCCGAAGTAGTAGAGACGTCAGAGATCAATAGCATTCAGGAAAGTACACCCAATGAACAACCCCAAGAAAGTTCACATCCTGATCTGGATCCTGCGATGAAAATCCAAACAGCTGATCTCTCTCACGTGCCTGAGAGCCAGAAACAGCTGATCAAACTACTTATCGAACGAAACTCGGATCTCTTTGCGAAAAGTGAAACCGATCTCGGTCGAACGGACCTTGTGAAAATGAAAATTGACACAGGAAATCACCCTCCTATCAAACAACGACCCTATCGCCTCCCATTCAGTCAACGTCAGATGGTAGAGGATCACCTCAATGAGCTTCTGAAAGCAGGTGTGATCCCACCCAGTCAGAGCCCGTGGGCTAGTCCAATCGTCATTGTTGAGAAGAAAGATGGAGGAAAACGTTACTGTGTAGATTACCGAAAACTCAATCAGGTGACTGTCAAAAACAGCTATCCGCTTCCACGCATCGATGACATCTTGGCATCCCTTGAAGGATCGAAATACTTCACCTCTCTTGACCTCAAAAGTGGATATTGGCAAATTGCTATGGCTGACCAAGATTCTATAGATAGAACCGCATTTACATGCTTCCTAGGACTCTTTGAATTTAATTGTCTTCCATTCGGGCTCACAAACGCTCCAGGACTGTTCTCTGAGCTAATGAACAAGGTTCTGCACGGAATTCAGCATAAGTACGCTTTGGCATACCTAGATGACGTCATAATCTTCTCAAAGACATTTGAAGAGCACCTAGAGCACATTGAAGAAGTCTTCAGCAGGCTTCGCCAGGCTGGCCTAAAATTGAAAATGTCAAAGTGTGACTTTTTGAAACAAGAAGTCAAGTACTTGGGCCACATCGTGTCGGCCAGTGGCATTCAGCCTGACCCGTCAAAAGTCGAAGTCATACGAAATCTATCACCTCCAACTACCGTGAAGGGTGTGCGTTCTTTCATTGGCATGTGCTCCTACTACCGACGTTTCATTCCAAACTTTGCAAAAATTGCAAAACCCCTCACTGAACTCACAAAGAAACATGCTCGTTTCATTTGGACAGATGAATGTCAAGAAGCGTTCGAATCTTTGAGAATTGTCCTCACTGAAGCCCCCCATTTTGGCTTATCCTGACACAAACAAGCCGTACAGATTGTACACGGACAGCTCAAATCACTCAATTGGGGCTGCCCTCGTTCAAGAAACGGATGAACAAGGTGAGCGTGTAATCCAATACCTGTCCCATCAGCTTAGTAAAACTCAGCAAAATTGGCCAATCATCGAGAAAGAAGCGTATGCTATTGTGTATGCTGTTCAGAAATTACGTCCTTATCTATTTGGCTCAAAATTCACAATCATGACGGATCACAAGCCCCTGAAGCATTTGTTTACTGCTGAGATGCGAAATCCACGCATTCAGCGTTGGGCCATCATTCTGGATGAATATGGCTGCGATATTAAGTACGTCACTGGTCGTCAAAACATAGTGGCTGATAGTCTTTCCAGGCTGGAACCTCCGAACGAGGTCAACATTATTGATTCTGATCATGCACCTCCAGTGCAACTGGATCCAACAGTCGAACCTTGCCCGACTGATGAGAAAGCCGATCACAAGGAGAAGTTCAAAGAGTTCTTAGAAAAGCACCCAGATCTCGAAACTCTTCAAAGTGAAGACGAGTATATTCAAAGGATCATACAGATCCTGCAAAATCCAGAAGATCCGAATTATCAGGACGCATTCAAACATTATGTGGTTTTGGACAACATTCTGTATCGTATTTCAGACACATCAAAATGCAACCCTCATCCTGGACTTCAGATTTGTATACCCAAGTTTCTTCAGAAACCATTAGTAGAGGAAATTCACTCTGGATATTTTGGTGGACATTTGGGCATAGATAAAACATATGACAAACTTAGGTCTCGTTACTATTGGTCAGGAATGTACCGTGATGTAGTAAACCATCTCAAAATCTGTGTGGCATGTAACATGAGAAAGCTCAAGAAACAAAGACCACCCCTTCAGGACATGCAGATTCCAAAATACCCATTTGAAATGATTGCAATTGATACATGTGGACCATTCCCTGAAAGTTACAACGGAAACCGTTTCATAATCAACATTGTCGATTTGTTTTCTGGCTGGCCTGAATCATTTGCAACTGACTCAAAAAGTGCAGAAACTGTAGCTCAGGTTCTCATAGAGCACATCATTCCCAGACACTCCTGCCCTCGTGTCATAGTGTCAGATAATGGCACAGAGTTTTGCAATGTAGTCATTGATCAAATTTCGGCCTTTTTCAACATCAAACACATCAGAACCTCAGTGTACCATCCTCAGTCAAACGGACGGTGTGAAAAGTATCACCGTGTGCAAAACGACATGCTAGCTAAATTAGTGAGTAGAAATCAACGTGATTGGGATACCAAACTTTCATCAGTACTTTCAGCATATCGGACCGCTAAAAATGAAACCACGAAACACAGCCCATTTTACATTTTACATGGCCGCGATCCCGTACTTCCCATGGACACGTTACTGTCACCGAAGTACAAATATCTAGGTGAAGAGTACCTTCCCGCCATGCTTGAAAATCTCAGCCGTGCTTATCATGAAGTACGTCATAATTTGGCTCTAGGACATGAAAAGAACAAGATGTATTACGATAGAAAGTCAAAACCCGTGAAATTTAAAGTCGGTGATATGGTATATTTCCGCGATCCCTCCACTGCTCCTGGCTCCACTACAAAATTAACCTCCCATTGGAAACCCTACTACCGTGTGGTGAAAGCACTTAGTGACGTCACTTTCGTCATTAAGCATCAGCTTGAAGGAGGAACAAAAACAGTTAACGCTCAAAATCTGAGACTCGCAGATCCTAACACCCCTTGGTGTAATGTTTCCAATGATCCGACCCATATCAATAGAAAACATGAAGAAAAAATGAAGTCAAGGATCCCATTGAGAACTCAGCCTGTGCGTGCTTCAAAATTTGCTTACTATGAAGATGAAGATGATTCATCTGTGTCAGTAGAACATTCGGAGCTAACATCATCTGACCCTCAACTTAACCCATGTTCTGGCTCACCAAAAACGAACATTTCATCCGATAACGAGGATGACATTCCGCTATCTAGGCTGGCAAAGCGAATGAATAACTCTTCCTCAGACGAAGAAGACAACATTCCGTTGGCTAAATTGGCAAAACAAATTAAAGAAGAGAAAACAGCTTGTGCAAAACGCACTTTAGAATCTCCTTTGCCTGAATCTAAACGGGCATGTGAAACAGTGGATTCGGATGAAGAAGCAGGTATGGATGAAATTGTACCAGTCAAGCGTGACCGTGAATCAGATTCTGACAGTGATTGTCCCCTGATAAAATCCTTGCAGAGGATTTTACCTCAGATTCCGAAATATCGGATCTGGATTGTACAGATGTAAATAATGTAAATATTGCAAGTAAGGATAAGAAGGAAAACGTGGAGACAAGCAGTTCTTCACTAAGTGCTGAACAAAAGAAGGATCTGTTAAACAATATAGTCGCCATGTTGTTAAAGTAAGAATTGTGTTATGGAGATAGCAAAGTGTACTTCACTGGAAAGTGAAATGAGTAGAAATAACGTAAGAGAATCAAGTCATGTTACTGACATCACAATCAGTTTTGTGCAATCAGTTAGTCTACTTTACCGGAGAGTAAAGTGTATGTAATCTGGACCAAAATGGTGATGATAAAGAACCATTTGGTTACCGTAAGGTGACGTATCAGGACCTTGATGGTTGCAGCGAAAATGATTTTATTATAGCATGAGTTTAGGTTTGACAACGGGTCAAACGCATCTACTTGTCGTATAAAGATGTTAGTTTAAGTTGGTTTTCAGTATAGAAACTCATCTGCTTGTGTGCTAAAGAATGATGATTCAACATATACTAATATGCATACTCCCACTAACCACTCTCTCAACCAGGTTACGAAACTGTAACCTCAGGCGGAAACGTCTGGAAACCTTTCGATCCTCTCCAAAAGCATCACCTTCGGTTCAAGCACCAATCATGGACATCAGTGCAAATAGTGATTCCAGAGACACGTTCATGGATCTAGTGTATGATGGAAAGTGATATATGTGACGTGTGTATGTTCGAGCAAGTACCCGAATGACGAGTGAACCATATTGTTGTGTAATCGTACAAACGAAGATTTTGGATGATTAAAAACCAAAATCTCATTTAAGGACCTCGCGATGTGATGTAACAAAAATTAATAATGACACCTAATTATGTTAATTTTTATACCATATTTTACTGTTATAGTTCTAACTTACTACTCTACTTCAATATTCATAGCATGTAGTCATAAATGCATGGTGTGGCGAGCCACCCCTGCTGCCACGGCCCAGAGCTGGCCCGAGACGTCGGCCGCGCCGCGTTTTGATGACTTTGCATCCGGTGTCCAGTGCTCTGGCACAGCGAGCGACGGCCCAGGCAGGTGATGTCATGCGTATGACTTCTGTAACCCGGTGCTTCTACAGTTGCCTGATAAAAGCCTTCATCAGTTTCTGACGTTGCTGTGACGTCTATCTTTTTCACAAATCCAGTCATTTCATTGGCGTGTGTGGTGGGCGTCCACTTCCCTGTTGTTTCGGTGAGATGGACATATGTAACTGGCTACCCGCTGTTGTCTCGGGGGAGTGCGCTTAGAACCGTCTTCACCAGCGGACCTCTGCAGTCAGGCGCCGGCGACGGTCGGCATCGCGTCAGACCATGCAAGACCACGCCAGGTCACGCTGGATTAGGCTAGGTCACCGTGAATCACGCTTGTAGAAGATAGGTTGACAGAGAGTGAGTGATCTGTAGCGACGCGTATTCTTATTCGACACCTCTACGTATATTAATTGGCGCTGCCATTCCGAGTGAAGACCGACTGCTTTAGTACCTGTTGGACTTATATTCATCGCTGCTATAACCTGCCTTTACACAACGCGAGGCAATACAGAAGAAAGAGGAACCAACATCTTTTCATCATATAATGGCGCGACGAGGTCTTACCACTTCAACTTAATCACAGCCGAGTGAAACGTTTTCACGACACACCTCCTGCGTTACCCTCCTTGGGATATTGCTCTATTCACAAGATAGGAAATTTCTGCCGCACGTTGCGTACGAGGGTCACCGGAAATTGTGCCGAAGTGTCTCTATTGCTTTGGTGCCGGTGGATGAATTCAAACCATGGCGGATACGAGGGTCGTTCGAAAGCATATCGAGTGATTGTATGGGGCGGGGAATCGGACTATGACTATGATTTCATCGTTTTGGAGTTGCTTTCTTTAGGGAAACACTGGCCGATCCATTACGGCGGAGGAGAGCATGCGAGGGCTATTGCCCCCTAAAGGCTGAAAACGTATAATTTGCCTGCCCAACGGTCCAGTGGCGGATCAGGAATTCATTTCGGGAGGGGGACTAGGGGCTCGATCCTCATTGGTCAGAACCTCGGGCAGCCCCTCGTGTATGTATTAACAATAGGGGCTCGGACATGGGGGGGTGGAGCCTCCTTGTCCCCTTGGATCCGCCACTGCAACGGACTACTGTCAAAGGAAATCACGCAAATTTGGGCGAAAATGGTAAATTTCGGCATTAAATGCAACAGATGTTAAATACTGCACACCCCACCCATCCCTTCCCGTACTCACATGTTGAGTTCAGGA
Organism: Lepas anatifera; assembly: GCA_034440635.1. NCBI lineage: Eukaryota > Metazoa > Arthropoda > Thecostraca > Lepadidae > Lepas > Lepas anatifera. The sequence continues at coordinate 16,982 of JAOTON010001380.1, read as the reverse complement.
AGTCATTTTGCGGTCCAGTTCCCCCCCCCGCCCTCCCCGCCGCTGACCATGAATCTCGACCCAGTTGGAACCCCTCAAATCGGAGTCCTTGATCCGTCCGTGTTTGGAAACAATGTGAGGTACCTTCTTCCCCGACCCAAAATTTGTCGCTTCGGACCCTGAAATTTGTCGCTCACGCCCGTTACCCCGTTACCCCAAAAATAGACCCCTGCTGGTGGACTATTTTGCAAACCTGGGGGGTGCCAGTAATATGGGCAGCCCAAGGCACGCCCCTTCAACACAGTGCTGAGTGTAGCCACAGCGCTGGCACCGCGCCAGCGCCGGCCACGCAGAGGTCGGGCGGTGATTGGCCGCCCGGAGTCAGTGGGTGGGTCACGTGATTTCTGGCGGCTGCGCTGGCGCGTAGACAGGCGCGCAACCGACGGTGTCGCCGCGTTGTACGTGCGTTTTCAGAGGCTCGACAGATGTCTATCGCACCTTGCAGAGTCAATTCGGGCGCCTCCAGCATGCGCACAAGGCGCCACAAAAATCGCAAAAAGCAGCAGTTTCTCGGACACCACACACAAAGTCATCAGATCTCTCGGCGGGCTCCTGCACGCGTGCATAGATTTCACGCCGGTCCACCAGAACGGTGCACGGCTGGCGTAGATGCTGCTCCATGGCCTTCACCACAGTGGGCACATCCGCACTTTCGGGCACATCCAAACTGAAGCGCAGGACTCGCGTCCATTCTGCATCGAAAAGACTGATCAGCGTCGCTCGCTGTTCTCGTATGGACAGATTCGACATCCCAGTAAGCAGCATGAAGCCCTCTAGTTTTTGTTTCCACGCCGCGAATTCCCGCAGGGATGCAGACGCTGTGAGTAACGGTGCGGGTGTAGCGCTCGTGGGAAGCCTGGCGGGCGGCCTGCTAGCGTTGGCGGATGCCGCGTCGGTGATGGCAGCAGACTGATTGGTCGTCTGAGCCTGTAGTAGCCGCTCCACCATCCCGGACAGACGTTCTTCCCGCTGGGCCGCCTGCTCCACTTGCTGCACTAGCGGCGCCGACAGTTGCTCCACAGAACCCATTGTCTTACCACTGTTTCGAAACACAAATGGAGCACACGCGAAACTCACACGAAGAAGCACACCGACCGCGCCATGTTATCTTCTCGATTCCACAAAATATGACGGTCCCCGAACACTTCTCCTTCAACGTATTGCTAATTGTGGATTAATAAATTTCGACAACCTCACCAGGTTCCAAAAGATCAGTATTTTACTGCATGTAAAGATACTGAAAAACAGACTTAGAACCAGTGGCACTGGCTGTGCAGGCCTTTATTGTCCAGACAGGCAGGCTGCTGTAGAGAGCGGGGCGGATCGGCTGGGGCGGTTGCGGCCCGACGATTGGCGCTGGACTTGGATGCCCTCTTGGGTGTTGTCCCTCCCGGGCAGTGATTCAGGTATTTTGTATGTGTTTGTCATTCAAATAGTTGACACGAAATTTCACTCTTATTTTTACTTGTGTTTGTGTGTGCGGGTGTGTGTATATGTGGGTATGTTTTGTCTGCGATCAATATTTAACAGCAATCTGTACCGGCGCCTAGATTTAAGCCTCTGAGCTTTTGCGCCGGTCCAGCACCGATTATGCCACTTTGGACATTGTGAACAATAAACGGCATGGAGATGGAGATGTTGTGTTCACAAAAACAGTAGGTTTCTACAACGTGGAGTGTGTATTTACGCACGAGCTGTTACACGACTGAGGTCTGTGACATGACTGCCCATCACGGGCCAGTGCGCCCGGGTCACCCCACAGTCGGCGGGTGATCACGGGCGCGAGCAGTTATGGAAATGGGGCGGGAGTACAACAGGCTGGAGCTAATGTTAGAATTAACCAGGGTTTAGTTTGGGATTGTTATCCTATCTGGGGAGTGCTTGAATGAAAGCACCTAACCTTAAAATGTTATGCAAAAGGCTGACTCAGCCACTAAGTGGGGTTTCTAAGCCGGAGGAGAGACAGGAGCCTCTTCAGGACCTAACAGAGCCTAGGTGGCTGACTCAGCCTCTAAAAGGGCCTGACTGGGGCCTATGCTAGTGAGATGAGTGTGTGTCCTAGGGTTAGGTACCGCGGCACCTTTGCATAGACGAAGCCCGGATGGAGGGTATGGGCGGAGGCCCCGCTTCTATTAAGCGAGGGTGAAAGAAAGAAAGACCTTGCGTTCTAGGGATTTTAGCAATGTAGGGCCGATAGATCCAGACAAAGCCACACACCCAAGGACTGACGAGGTCCAACAAGTGTGCTCACCCTGGGACGAATCCCACCGCTCGGGTTTCCGGCCGAAGAGAGATAGAGAAAGAAGAGAAAGAGTAGTGGTCTGGGACTGAGCGGAAGAGGTATCAGGTGGCCGGAATCCTAGAAACCAACACCACCTGGACCGACAGAGAATATTTACCGGCTGTGAAAACAGCTGTCTGCAGGGCTGGCTGGAGTCGAAGAGCACCACACCGACCAGCTGTAAGAACAGCGGTCGGTGGGGCAGGCAGCAGCGACGAAGCTTGAATCAGGAGCAGGTCTTGAAAAAGTCTTTTACTCCGTCTTCTTGTCTTCGCAGCTGGGACCTTCAGCAGCAAGCAGCAGCGATAGCAAGCAGCAACGGCACCAGACCTGCCGGCAAACGCTGGGGCAGGCTGTCAGTCAGGTACTGATGATGCGCGTCTAACCTCTTCTGATGGTGTCCAGGTCTTCCATGTGATTGTGCCCATTCCATGCTGGCTATGGTTCGCCCCAGTGACCTGATAGGTCAGCTGTGTACACCAGAGAGCATGGTTGAAAATGTGTCACGCTGGTCTAGTGGATAGAGCATTGGTCTACCGTGGGCGAGAAAATCGGTTTGGCTTTGACGGCGATCACAAACCATTTATTGTGTCGTTCACTAAGAGAACGAAGGCTAGAACGTCCCATATGGTTGTAAGGGATACATTTAAATTTGGAAGTGACTTGCTTCCCACACATTGTCATGTGGTTCTGCGGAAATGCGGCGTTAGCCGGGGCTTCAGGCCGAGGTTTTCTGTCGCACTGAATATTTTCAATAGCCAAGTTCTGCTGCAATCCCTGGTTGGCGAGTTGGCGGATTGTTCCACCTCTGCAATGGCCAGTCCGCATGCGCATTGCAGTGGCGGATCCAGAACGGCATTCGAGGAATCCCCCCACCATTGTCTAGATACAGCATCTGTGTATGCATTAACCACAGGCATTTTTGCATTTCGGAGGGTTGGGGGAAGGTAGCTGGAGGCCCTAGTTCCGTCCCTTGTGTCGGCCACGGTATGTAAGCATACAAAAGAGATGTAAATCTCGTTGCACTCGTTTACAATCGTCTCCAAATTACCGATCAACATTAATGAGAGACAATTGACCTTGCAGATTTCGAATCTGGACTTCATACCAACAAAAGGTTGCTGCGGATGCGCAATGAAGCAGATGATAAGAGAAGCTATGTCGGCAACCGAGGGACCGATTTTCTTGAAATTTTGTAAGCAAGGAAATGACTCTGCCCGTAAACTACACATGATGTCATATTTGAGCTCCACTGTTTTACACATGTACAGTAACAATTCTAAAAGAAACCGTAAATGTAGGAGATGAGGACATGAGCAGAGGGAAAACCGACATGCTTAAATCAATCATGATGGCTTTATCACTTTTTTAACTGCAAAAATCACTGCGCATGCGCATTAGAAATTGTGATAACAGAGGGTGTCTTGGAAGCCAGTTGACCAATTTAGCTGGAGTTTTGCAAATAAGAGCAAGAACTATATGTAAATTCCAATTGATGTCGTGGTGACGCGGCACTGTCCTGCGGACGCGCAGCAGGAGTTCTAAAAATAGATAATCTATGAGAGGATATTTTAGACCAAGAGACAAACACAGGGCCAAGCAACACGCTTAATCGGGTTTTAACACTTAAACCAACACAGCAGGTAGATGAACGCGTTTCGACAAAAATTGTCTTCTTCAGCATCTATGGTAGGAGGGATAAGGAACCCGTCATCAAGACATTCAGCAGTTTCATCGTTTGGATTTTTGTGCAAAATTATCGTGCGATAGAAATATAAAGACACCGTTTTTGAGGATATTCCAATAATGCTTCTTGAATTATTCTAAAATATATATAAGCAAGCTTCGATATGAGACAATCTAGCCTTATCACTGTTTTAAATAATGTTCTATGTTTTATCATCATTATTGTTTTTGTTATTATTATATAAAACTTTTTCTCTCTCTTTGCTTAACCAACTCCTAATACAGCCGCAGATTTTGCCCATTTCATGAAGCCTGGCCTAAGATTAAAAGTATCATTTTTAGCTATATGTGCTGCTTCTGTAGCTTTCCTATTATCTTTGTTTTTACAAACTGCTATAATTTTAGCTCTATCCCAGTTTGGTAGATGATTTGTCTTCATGGAATGTATGACAAATGCACTGAATTCTGAGTTGTTTCGAAGGTCTCTTCTATGTTCTTTTAATCTTGTTTTTAGACCCCGTCCTGTTTCACCTATGTACGATTTCGTACACGACCCGCACGGCACCTGGTACACTACACTTTTTGGATCTAAGTCATCTGATCTTTCTTTTTTCGCTAAGATGCTACTAAGTTTTTTACCGGAACAAAATGCTACTTTGCAACCCGTTTCTTCAAGTTTGTTTGCAATAATTTCAGCTGGTTTGGAGTAAGGTATCGTAACACATCGTATCTGCTCCTTTTTGTTGGATTTCGCGGATCGTTTTCTTATATCTAGAGCTTTCTTTTTCATATTTATCAGAAATCCTCTCGGATATTTTAGCTTCGTGAACGAGGTCATAATATGTTCTATCTCTTCTTGCAGGTATTCATCACTACAAATACGGAAGGCCCTAAGAAAAAATCCTAATACTACTCCTCGCTTCACCCTATCACTGTGACCTGAGTAATAATGTACATAGCATTCCTTGTTCGTTGGCTTTCGATATACTTTGAATTTAACTTCGGCACTCCTAACAATCTCTGTGTCAAGGAAAGCTAGAGTTCTCTGATGTTCTTTTTCAATGGTGAACTGGATTTTCGGATCAACTGAGTTTAGTTGATTGAGTTTAGTTTCTAAGTCCATATCATTGGGGACTACAACTAATATGTCATCGACATATCGAGCCCAGATCACATTTGACCCCATTATCTCTAGGTAATGATGTTTTTCAAGCCATTCCATGTATAGGCATGCAGCAACTGGGCTTAACGGTGAACCCATCGCAAGACCACTGTGTTGAAAGTACTCATCCGAGTTGAAAGTGAAACCACCAAAATTCATGCACATTTTTAGCAATTTTAAATAGTCTTGTTTTGGTAAGGGCAGATGGTCAGGGTTCATGTTCTTTGTTACGGATTCGATAGCTTTCATTGCCCCCTCTACTGAAACGTTCGTAAATAATGATTTAACATCAAAACTGGCTAGAAACTTATCTGAGAAGTCGATGTCCTTAATTTTCATCATGAGGTCATCAGTATTCCGGAGGTGTGCGTCGCTGACGGCACCCAACGAGCTTGATAGGGGTCTTGCTAATACTTTGGCGATACGATGAGGAGCACTGCCAATCCCTGACGTAATGGGACGCATCGGTATGTTTGTTTTGTGCAGCTTTGGAAGACCGCGCATTCGTGGTGCGGTAGGAGCCTCTTCCAGAAGGTGAAGGAGTTGTTTTCCCTTTTCAGACTTTAGTAACAGTTTTCTTGTTTCTTGGTTGAATTTCTTACTGAGTTTTTCAATAAATCCAGAAGCTTTTTTCTCATAGGTATCTGTGTCTTGTAAGAGATTCTTCATTTTATTTATGTATGCAGCCTTATCCAATATCACAACTCCTCCCCCTTTATCCGCTTGAGTAATGATTATTGACGGGTCATTGGCAAGGCTCTTCAACGCGTTCATGTATCTTCTAGGTAATTTATCAGGTTCTTTGTCCGTTAGAGCCTTACAGCATAACAGAATGCCTTGTATAAATCCCTTCTCTACATCATCCTCGTAATATTTGTAGTTCCTACGGACATGATCTACATAATGATCTTTGTCTCTGCCTGTATCAAACTTGAAACCAAGAGATATCAAACTTGAAACCAAGATCTACCTGCTGTGTTGGTTTAAGTGTTAATATCTGTCAACCACTGTTATACAATTGTCTGACATGAACATCGAAACCAACATCACAGAGAGACAAGAATTCGTCACCAGAAAAAAGATATCCAGCAGTTTCAATCGTTTAAAATTCCTTCAAGACTGTATCATTGAACAAGTTTTACCAAAATCAGCTCCTCAACAACTTAAAAGAAAAGATCATCCCTTTAGTGCTTCTGCGCGTTCTTTCCTCGAAGAAGCATGTGCTGGAGATAAAAGACAAGATATATGTTCTAAAAGACGAACTAAAGGGAATACAATTGTCGATATCATTACGAACAAAGCTCAACAAATTCAAAGATAAACAAAAAGCGAAACTCAAACAAAAACTGAAGAATCTGTGCGATGCTAGTCCATGGAAAGAAGCCGGGAACGTTGACATAGTTACAAATTTATCAACACGGTCACTCAGTAATTATGAAAAAGAAGCGTTATCTCTTGGTTTCAAGTTTGATACAGGCAGAGACAAAGATCATTATGTAGATCATGTCCGTAGGAACTACAAATATTACGAGGATGATGTAGAGAAGGGATTTATACAAGGCATTCTGTTATGCTGTAAGGCTCTAACGGACAAAGAACCTGATAAATTACCTAGAAGATACATGAACGCGTTGAAGAGCCTTGCCAATGACCCGTCAATAATCATTACTCAAGCGGATAAAGGGGGAGGAGCTGTGATATTGGATAAGGCTGCATACATAAATAAAATGAAGAATCTCTTACAAGACACAGATACCTATGAGAAAAAAGCTTCTGGATTTATTGAAAAACTCAGTAAGAAATTCAACCAAGAAACAAGAAAACTGTTACTAAAGTCTGAAAAGGGAAAACAACTCCTTCACCTTCTGGAAGAGGCTCCTACCGCACCACGAATGCGCGGTCTTCCAAAGCTGCACAAAACAAACATACCGATGCGTCCCATTACGTCAGGGATTGGCAGTGCTCCTCATCGTATCGCCAAAGTATTAGCAAGACCCCTATCAAGCTCGTTGGGTGCCGTCAGCGACGCACACCTCCGGAATACTGATGACCTCATGATGAAAATTAAGGACATCGACTTCTCAGATAAGTTTCTAGCCAGTTTTGATGTTAAATCATTATTTACGAACGTTTCAGTAGAGGGGGCAATGAAAGCTATCGAATCCGTAACAAAGAACATGAACCCTGACCATCTGCCCTTACCAAAACAAGACTATTTAAAATTGCTAAAAATGTGCATGAATTTTGGTGGTTTCACTTTCAACTCGGATGAGTACTTTCAACACAGTGGTCTTGCGATGGGTTCACCGTTAAGCCCAGTTGCTGCATGCCTATACATGGAATGGCTTGAAAAACATCATTACCTAGAGATAATGGGGTCAAATGTGATCTGGGCTCGATATGTCGATGACATATTAGTTGTAGTCCCCAATGATATGGACTTAGAAACTAAACTCAATCAACTAAACTCAGTTGATCCGAAAATCCAGTTCACCATTGAAAAAGAACATCAGAGAACTCTAGCTTTCCTTGACACAGAGATTGTTAGGAGTGCCGAAGTTAAATTCAAAGTATATCGAAAGCCAACGAACAAGGAATGCTATGTACATTATTACTCAGGTCACAGTGATAGGGTGAAGCGAGGAGTAGTATTAGGATTTTTTCTTAGGGCCTTCCGTATTTGTAGTGATGAATACCTGCAAGAAGAGATAGAACATATTATGACCTCGTTCACGAAGCTAAAATATCCGAGAGGATTTCTGATAAATATGAAAAAGAAAGCTCTAGATATAAGAAAACGATCCGCGAAATCCAACAAAAGGAGCAGATACGATGTGTTACGATACCTTACTCCAAACCAGCTGAAATTATTGCAAACAAACTTGAAGAAACGGGTTGCAAAGTAGCATTTTGTTCCGGTAAAAAACTTAGTAGCATCTTAGCGAAAAAGAAAGATCAGATGACTTAGATCCAAAAAGTGTAGTGTACCAGGTGCCGTGCGGGTCGTGTACGAAATCGTACATAGGTGAAACAGGACGGGGTCTAAAAACAAGATTAAAAGAACATAGAAGAGACCTTCGAAACAACTCAGAATTCAGTGCATTTGTCATACATTCCATGAAGACAAATCATCTACCAAACTGGGATAGAGCTAAAATTATAGCAGTTTGTAAAAACAAAGATAATAGGAAAGCTACAGAAGCAGCACATATAGCTAAAAATGATACTTTTAATCTTAGGCCAGGCTTCATGAAATGGGCAAAATCTGCGGCTGTATTAGGAGTTGGTTAAGCAAAGAGAGAAAAAAGTTTTATATAATAATAACAAAAACAATAATGATGATAAAACATAGAACATTATTTAAAACAGTGATAAGGCTAGATTGTCTCATATCGAAGCTTGCTTATATATATTTTAGAATAATTCAAGAAGCATTATTGGAATATCCTCAAAAACGGTGTCTTTATATTTCTATCGCACGATAATTTTGCACAAAAATCCAAACGATGAAACTGCTGAATGTCTTGATGACGGGTTCCTTATCCCTCCTACCATAGATGCTGAAGAAGACAATTTTTGTCGAAACGCGTTCATCTACCTGCTGTGTTGGTTTAAGTGTTAATATCTGTCAACCACTGTTATACAATTAATCGGGTTTGATAGTATCTTTGCTTTTATTTACTTAAAACGTCACTGTGCATGCACGTTGCAATTTACGGTAATTGAGCCTATCGCGGGAATAAATGGGCTGAATTTGCTGATAATTTGCAGGTTGAAGTGGCATTTAGTCGGTAAACCACATAATGTAGTAATGGATATTTCTATTGTTCTCCGCATGCGCAGCCTTTACTTAACAAAACCGGTTTTATACGTGTGCATATTTCGGCAATGACAAGGACAGAGAGCAAATCTGGTGCAGTGTGCAGATATATGCTAGGTTAGCAAATACTGGGTTTCATAGGGGGAGCGAATAGAGTCATTACGAAAACATATGGCTTATGGTCCGGTATTGCGTTGCTGTAACTATAATACTGCTGAAAAGACTCATCTGTCAATCGAACTGTCCAGCTAACGTGCATTGTCACCGGCTTCTCCTGCGCCGGAGTGGCACCTACCGAGGCCGCAGTCCGAGGTAGTAATTGTATTTATTGCATTGCTGGAGATCTCTTCTCGATCCAGGGGGGTCCTGGGTGGGTTAACGCTGCCACGGCAATACAAGCCCTATACAAAGTTTATGGGAGACCCAAAATCCAGGGGTCCTGACCCCCATCCCCCTCGATATGGCGTTGCCCCACGTAACCGAAGGTGATTGGAAATGCTGAAAAGCTCTATTCTTTAGAATTGAGATTTTCCATTGAAAATCAACTGAGCTAACTCATCAGGGACATGTTACCATCAGCTGCATGAGATCGGGGATAGTTGATACCAGCCCAAACCGCTCGTACAATTTTGATGATTTTTTTCTAGAGATAGGGTCCTGATGGTGATCTATTTTTAGGCATAGGTCACAACCCCAGGAAAACTCCGATGCACGTGCAATCGACACCCCTTTTATCCTATAGGGTTTAACATTACGGAAACAAAGCCAATTTGCTGAAAATCGGCTCGATAGATTTTGTTCCTTTTTTAATATGATAGGGTAACCATGGAGACCTTCACTGGGCTATGGGTCACTACCCCAGGAAAATTCGTTTGCACGTGCAATCTGCACGTGAAATTTTACGTGTTAAGTCTATGGAGATTTTTTAAAAATTAAAAACGTGAAATTTACAAAAAAATTAGCCTATCGGATTTCTTGCATACCCTTTTGTTGTGTTAGTCGGTACCTTCAACTACTACGAGGTATAGGTGGTATATTTGGGAAAAATCGAAATTTGGTGCAATTTGACCTTGAAAATGACCTTGCAGCCCAAAAATCTCGACTTTGCCCCCCAAGAGGGGGCCCCGGTGGGTCACCGGTGGCACTTTGGGCCAAAAAGTGTAAGCATCTGTGGACACAGTGCCTGGGGCTAGTGGATGAATGGTTATTGGGTACTATGATATTGGCTAGGGGTTCTCCACTGCGCAAAACCGTCAAAATATTTTTTCCTCCGCATTCGGATGAGTGGCCCCTACAGCACCCAGAGCCTTCCAGATAGGAAAAAACTAAGATTTTCTAGTTTTTAAAGTTCACAAGCCCCTAGCTGCTACTGTATGGGAACGTTTTTGACGAAACTTAGCACATTTGTGCCCAAAGGGGTCGTCTATCAAACAAAACCTTTCAAAACCCTTTGGGTGCCCCCTAGCGTGTGTCACGTGACCTTGAGTGTGCACCGGCACCCCTCCAAAACTGATTTTTTGGACAATGTACGGTTCCTGTTCGTACAGATAGTCCCCTTTCGTAATAAAATGATGATTACTTACACCATCTGACAGAGTGAGATGGTCATATTTACAAACAATGCCCGTTGGTACACACGGGCACAATCAGTTTGAAGATGTCCTATTAGTTAGTGTTAAAGCAGTGGGACACTTATGATGCTTGCGTGGCCAAACAAATGAAGCTACGTCCACCGTTTTTGGTAATAGGGTCACATTTAATGGAGTGGTAGTATTATAGGTGCAAACGGCCCTCTGCTGTAAACACAGGTACCCTCAGTGTGAAGATACCCTAAGCATTAGTGTTAAAGCAAAGGAACACATGATACTTGCACGGCCAAACAAATAGAGCTACGCCTACCGTTTTCGGGGACAGTGCCACAAGCGTGCTACTACACCTCTCTGAAACAGTCTATCAGTGACCTGCACGCTGCGCATGCGCAGAAGCGCATTACCTCCAATGGGCCATATCTCCAACCAGTGGGCCGATTCCGTTGAAATTTGGGATGTAGGGGTTATGTTATGAACTAAAGTCAGCAAGGTGGAAGTTTTGCACGTGCTCACGTGACAAAGGCAGTCTCTATCGAGAGTCCTTCGTTCCGGAGATCCAAATTGGTCATTTTCTGCCGAATTGTTCTGTGGGGGATTTATGAACTGAAGACGGGAAGGTGCAACGTTTGCACGTGCAGAGGTCACAACAATTCACTATCAAGCGTCTTCCATTGCCTACAATTGAAACGGCTCAAACGGCTCGTACGATTTTGATGATTTTTTCTAGAGATAGGGTCCCGATGGTGGTCTATTCTTTGGCATGGGTCACTACCCCAGGAAAACTCCGATGCACGTGCAATCGACACCCCTTTTTCCTATAGGGCTTAACATTACGGAAACAAAGACGGCCAATTTGCTGAAAATCGGCTCGATAGATTTTGTTCCTTTTTTAATATGATAGGGTACCCATGGGGACCTACCCTGGGGTATGGGTCACTACCCCAGGAAAACTTCGAAGCACGTGCAATCTTCACGTGAAATTTCACGTGTTAAGTCTACAGAGATTTTTCAAAAAAATAAATAATTAAATTTTTCTCCAAAATGGCTCTAAAGATTTTTCTGAAGCTCATATATGTGCTAGTGGGTACCTTCGACTACTAGGGGGTATGGGTGGTATATCTGGGAAAACTCGAAATTTTGTGCCATTTGACCTTGAAAATGACCTTGCAGTTCAAAAATCTCGACTTTGCGCCCTAGAGAGATTCCCGGTGGGGTACCAGTGGCACCTTGGGCTAATAAGTGTATGCTTGCATGGACACAATGCCTGGGGCCAGTGCATGGGTGGTTATTAGGTACTATGATATTGGCCAGGGGTCCTTCGCTGCGCAAAACCTTTAAAATATTTTCCCCTGCAGTCGGGCGGGTGGCCCCTAGAGCACCCAGGGCTTTCCAGATAGGGAAAAACTAACACGTGTGGTGCAAGTATTATCACTAACATGCTATAGCTGCCCAACACTTGATTTGATAAAGGTCCCCCATTAAGGAGATTTTTAGAGGTTTCTAAAATTTCTGGAGAATTTCAAATTTTTAGAGTTTACCTGGCCCTGGCTGCTATAGTAGACCTGTTCATATTAGACCTTTGTCTTCAAAAGTGTTCAAAATGATACTTTTCCCGTTCTACAAGGTCTCAATTAACTGAATATAGCCTTTATTTTGCTCTTGGACCTTTGCTATGCCTGCCTCAAAAGCCATATAGTTTTTTGTTGAAGTTTAAAAAAAAAAACACTGCTAAATTCGGGATATTTGGTCATTGTTTGAATTATACCTTCCTAGAGGATGATGCTATAGCGTGAAAAATGCTGCCAAATGAAAGCTAATGCATCTTTTCTCATTCTACCCAAGTCTTAATTTTTTCTGTCGGGTTATCTCAGGTCACGGAGATACTTAAGGTCACGTGACCCGACCTCAAAACCCGAAATCACGAGTTTGATGTGGTGCTAAGGGATTAAGTATCAACGGATTAGTTTGAAACTGCTTCAGCAGCACGCAGACATCATGGGCTACACATCTGCTTATAATAATAATCTTTTTTGCCTAAGATGGGGTCAATTTTGAGGTCACCCCATTATAAGGATATGAATAAAAAATGCAACAGGCCAGTTTTTAAGCCAAATATGGCATGAACAAGTTCTTACTGCTTCTGCCGTATAGTCTTGATACGTGTATGGCTCTCAAGTTGTTATTTTAAGCGTTTGACCTTTCAGAGGTCATCTAAGGTCACCTCGAGGTAATATATTCAAAGGACAATAACTCATCACCAAATTGAGATAGAGCGGCCATTTTTATTTCATACTGCGCTTGCCTTGTCACGGGGATTTGATTGAAATAACATATGACCATACCAGGTCACGGTGTAAGCTTGACTTAGGTCAAGGTGAGGTCATTTTTACTAATTGACCTTTGAAAGTCATTTTATGCATTGTTTGATTCGCCACGACGAGGGGACTTCAATTATACCAAAATATATTTTCTAGCTTCATTCAGTCAGAATATATCGGGGGAAAACTAAAAATACCCATTGTAAGCCTTTTTTGGCAGTCTGTGACCTCTGTTGACCTCAATATTGACCTGAACCAGAAATTTCTCTCCACCATGTCAACACGGTTCGCACGCCACGCAGTCATGCAATGTTTTCCACACAATTTTGTTGAAAGGGGTGGATAAGGCTCAGAGAGCGCACTTTGCCCCTCGAAAGGCGATCTTTATCACCCAAGGCCGCTTGGTGTCGTTGAGGGGGATGCAGATTGTTGGTTTGCAGACCTAGCGTAAACTCATTTTTTAGAGGTGCCCCCGCCCCCATGAACCCGTCTCTGATCCACGTTAAACTTACTAAAGGTAAGGACAATGGTACAATCAGCCATTCATATATTTGATTTCTTTTTACTTGACACGACAATGGTGTACATTAGCTGTACATGATCTTTGCACATTCACTATTAGGTGTGTGTCTTTAGATGGGACACGACAAAAAATGACATAGAAGTATGATAACACTACTAACACCATCATTGTGTAAGAAACTGTCACATAGGATAGCACTCAACCATGCATTGTTACTTGTTCAATGTGGCTTTACGGAAACTGTCAAATTTCTTTCTGTGGTACTCTACGACTTGAAGCAAGCAGCTTCTCTGTTCTCGGTCGGTGGTGATGTGAGTCGCGAAGTCACTCATGAGTTTGACTCCTCTCTCAGCCACATCATTCGTCACTTTTACTGACTTCACAAACTGCTGTGCCTTCTTGTAGCTGTCATTTTCTCCCCAGGAGTCTGCAGGGGCAGTGAGCCAGTCACACTTCACCCCAAGAGCGTCAAACATGAAGTGAGACTCTGGGCCTACCAAGTCTGTGAAAAGTGTAGCCTCGTTGATGACAGGAAATACTGGCTTTCCTCTCCTGTAACTGCCAGGTTTCTCTGTCTCTGACAGCTTGACAGCGAGCTCCTCTTTTGCAGACTTGGTCATGATGTCATTCGAGCTGAATAAGGTGAATGTTACCAGCTCCTGGGTCAGATACCAGCGGTGGTTCGTCAATTTCTTCAGAACAGATGTCGCTAGTTCATGATCATGCTGTTTGTATTGCAGCATGTCCTGCATCAGCTGGAGGTCATGGATCGGTGCGTCAGCAGCAGATGTTGCCGTCACCCAATGTCTTGTGTAGAACAATGCCAGGAACCTATTTATCCTCGCGAGCTGGAAGATAGTGTCATTGTTGTACTTCAGTTCCTTGGAGAACAGGAACATTTTCATGGAGTAAATATTCCTGGCCATCCACCGGGCTTGGTGAATGACACCTGGCGTGGCACAGTGGATGCCTTGTGCTGGTTTCTCACCGAGGAGGATCAGACAAAGTTCTGCGACCTCTCTATAATCTGCTCTCGGGCTTGCTTCCTCGAGGAAACTGTTCACAATTTCAACTGTTGTTGCCTTCTTCTGTTCTAGGTCTTGCTCGACTGGGTCCAGAACTCTTGGACATCCCTTATCCAACATGTCCCACTTCTCTTTCACATTGCTGAACATTGGGTTGTCAGGACTCTTGACCTTGCTGAAGACAGCCTCCCATGCACCTCCAACTATTACCTCAGATATGTGATGGCGACAGGCGAAGTAGAATACCTTTGTGTCCAGCTTTTCTTCAATCAACTTCGCCGCACCCTTGTTGACGCCACTGTTGCTTGCTGGGGCATTCCAGGACAAAACGACCAAAACAATTTCAATTTGACGCCACCATGTCTAGAAAAAATCTGAAACTTTGTCTCCGGGGTAGTTTTGGGCCAGAAACACGCCTGTGAGAATCTTAGCCCCCTCCGACCAACGGTGGCCGAGTTATAGCCCGAGGAATTTTCGGGAGGTCACCTTGTAGACTCATATTTGATGCTTCATAACTCAACAACGCATTGCCCGATTAACAAGTTTTGTATATCATTGAACTCGTCTTGAACCATACATTATTTTGAAAAAAGAAAATTTGAAAATTTTAAAAATTTTGACTTTTAATTCGTGTGACTTTTTCTTAGATGACCTAGCTTGACCTTTTCGACATTGAAATTGACCTTTTAGACACCTCAAAAACTTTGCTTCATCAAATATCTTTCCATAAAAAGGCGTTCTTTCTATAAATTCCAAATATTTAGCACCGAAGGTGGGTATGTAGACCGTTTTTGACCACTGCGACAGTACAGCCTTATGTTCAACGCCGCAAACATAGCGATTGCTTTTGTAATCGGTTGCTGGCAATCATATGGCATTGTCTTTACGAAATTTTCATCGTGAAAGTGTCAAAATATATGACAATTAACACGCGCCCACCCGAGGGGGTGGGCAACCGGCCTTCTCAGGTCTCTACAGGTAGTAAAAAAACACCTTCGTGGAGCGCCACCGTACTCCATGTACCTCTAACACAACATTTTGCAACTTCTGAAAAAAATAATTTAGGTCAACTGGGAGGTGATAGGTACCGTAAATACTGAAGGCCAGCTGGCAACTGACTGGTGAGGGGGTGACCTGACGTAGACGGTCGTCGTTATGCCTTGTGGGACTTTCAACTTTGGTTCATTGATTAACACTTCATCGTGGGAGTTGCTCGTTTGAGTGGTGGGGTCGGGGTCTCCGTAAAAGTCCCTTGATGACTGTAGTGAGACACCTACTCCTAAAACTGAACTGGCAACCACTTGGACAATATTTATGAAAATAAAATTGCAGTCATTAAAAGTGATAGAAAGGGATCCATTGTTTCGAGGGAGACGAGGGCAAATTAACTTATTAATAATTGACCTTTCAGCCTTAAACAAAAATTTACAAAGATGTCGCGGCTTTATCCATAATTGAAACAAGTATAACTTATCCTATGGGCACCACTAACTCACACAATTACATCGTTCCTGGAGATGGAAAAATAATATCGATACAAGGTGACCCAGTGCAGCACAGCATACGTTTGAGAGGATTCATGCAATGTAAACAAACGTGTCTGAAAGGCGTTCATTCCCAAAAAAGTAATTTGAATCTGCTCATATATGAGAAAAATGTCCTGAAATTGTAAAGCATTCGACTTGGTCACTTGAACAGGTTACCTCATGATATTTTTACAGGGTGATCATTTCATAGCTGACACGGATCCCAGAATCCCAGATGAATAATGACACAGTGCACTGGTAGTGATGCCGCTAAACAGCCAGTTTTAACCACTACCGAATATGTTACATACAATCGTTTGGTTATGGCACCTTTGAGTTTGCTCGGGTCACAGTATTTTTTACAGGAACTAAGTGGAAACCTAAATTTTGTGGCATAATAGGTGACAGAGGAGAGCCGTAGAAAGAAACGTTTAGCACAATCGGAACACTCTTGTTGAGCCCAAACGGATTATGTATCTTATAATATTGCCAAGTCAAATGTCAAAATTAACCTGCTTTGACCTAGAGACAGGCTTAGGTCTGTATGGTAAAAAGAATATTAATCAAACTGCAGTGGCAAGTCAGACATGACAACGTAAAAATAAAACCGCCATCGCAATTCTCGACAATTCTTAATTCTCTCAAGTTATCAAAATTTACCAATTGCCCCATGCATTTCTAATGGAAAGATCATGACCCTGACCCTGCTCCGGGTTATCGACATAGAAATCCTGCTACGAAAATTATCGTGCTCGGCGACCTTACTATGTAATGTGAATCTAACGACGATAGGCTAGCTTTGATATTATTGATGCACCTCCCAAACTTTTTCGAGGTTAGGTCTCTTGACCTGGGTTGGCCGTCTGACCTATTATGACCCAGACCTAAAAATTTTGCCAGAAGCTGCAAAAATTTCGAGTTAGAGGTACATGAAGTACGGTGGCGCTGCGCGAAGGTGTCTTTTTTACTACCTGTGGAAACCTGAGGAGGCCGGTTGCCCACCCCCTTGTGTG